>JAECUM010025237.1:0-19560 GCA_016617855.1 Megalonaias nervosa | reverse complement strand
TTGCGAATGGAGCTGATTTGTCTCAGCTCAAGATATGCAGCCTTGCATATGTTCATGACATGTTGATGCAGTGAGAGAGTACTGTCAAGAGTGACACCGAGGTTTCATACTGACTGTGTGAATTTAATGTTGGTGTTACTGATATTTATTGTCTGAGGTAAAGGATGTGAATGAGAAAGTCTTTGTGTTGTAATCAGGATGGCTTCAGTTTTATCATCATTCATCTGCAGCTTGTTACATGTCATCCATGATTTCACATCGGAAATGCACCTCTCTACACCTTGGATGGTAGCTTCAACTTCAGCTGGATGGCTAGTTTTGTATATTTGGGTGTCATCAGCATACAATTGGTGAGACACTGGATGATGATCTATGACACTTGAGAGTGGCTGAGTGTATAGAATGAAGAGAACAGGTCAAAGAACAGACCCCTGTGGAACACCACAGCATAGATCAACTGGGCTGGAGTGTTTTCCATTTGCGGACACAATTTGTGTCCTGTTGACCAAGTAGGACTTGAACCATAGTAAGGCTGTATCGTGAATGCCAAATACATGCTGGAGACGGTGAAGTAATATATCATGATCTATTGTGTCAAATGCTGCAGACAAGTCAAGGAGAGTGAGGACTGTAATCTTTCCGCTATCCAAAGCAGAGAGAAGGTCATTGACTACTTTCAGAAGAGTAGTTTCAGTACTGTGGCAAGGGCGATATGCAGACTGTACATTGCTAAAAAGACTGTTTGAATTCAGATGAGATACAAGTTGGGATAGTACAACTTTTTCTAAGATTTCTGACATGAATGGGAGATTAGAAACTGAGCGGTAGTTCTTTAAATCATTATGGTTGAGTGTTGGTTTCTTCAGCAGAGGCTTTACAATGGCAGTTTTGTAAAATGATGGGAATTCCCCAGATGAGAGAGAGGTATTAATAACATCAGTTAGTGAAGGCAATATTGGATCCAAGCACTCTAGCAGCAGTGACGTCGGAATCGGATCCAGTTCACATGACGTTGGTGCACTCTTCATCACGATTGTACGTACTAAATCCATATCGACAGGTTCAAATGCTGCTAACGGTTGCCGCTGAAATTCTGTATCGCAACTGTATGGTGACGACGAGTCAACTGAAATTGTGTTGTCAAGTTTATCTCTGATGGTTTGTACTTTGTCACGGAAGAAATTTGCAAACAGGTCTGGAAGGTCGACTAGAGAGAAGATAGCTGGAAGTGGTGTACATTTGTTCCTTGACATTAGCTTGTTAGTAATCTCAAATAGCTCTTTGCAGCTGGAACTTTCCGTGATCTTAGTGCTGTAGTGGGCTGATTTCGCTGCATGGACTATGTTTGTGACATTCTTCTTAGCGGCATCATAGATCTGCTTATGAATAGTGAGTCTGGTGGAAAAGCAAAGCCTCTCAGCTTTACGGCGGTCTCTTTTAGCAGTGCGAAGCTGGCCCCTAACACTGCTATACCATGGAGAACACTTCTGAATTGCTACTCTGCACTTGGTTGCTGGGGCATGTTTGTCGAGCAATGAACGCAGGCAGTTATCAAGTTGTTCTGCTGTAGTAGGTAAGCTAGTTGTTAGGTTTGCTTGGATGTCATGCATTAGTTTGGTTCTGTTTATCATACGGAGGTTTCTCTTAGTAGCGAATAAAGGTGGAGGCTTAGGGACTGATATATCAAGATGGCATATAATGCAGAGGTGATCTGATGAAAGTTCGTGGGACACCAGAGAGGACTGAAGAATATTATCATCAGGTCTGTAAAGAATCCAGTCTAATATGTGACCATGTTTATAGGTGGGTTGGCTAACTGACTGTTTGAGGTTGAAAACATGAATGGAATCTAGGAGTTTCGATGTGCATGGGTTTCCAGGACAGTCAAAGTGAAAGTTGAAATCTCCAAGAATAATCAGGTTGCCACCTATCGAATTTCCATACTCCAGGAGATTCGGAAACTGCTCCAAAAAGAGAGATTCTGTCAGCTTGTTTTTTCTACTAGGAGGAGGGCGGTAGAGGCAGAAAAAATGGACTGACCTTTGTTCCAGTGTGAGTGTAGTTTGGACTAGTTCAAACGATGTGTGGTCGAAATTGAAAGTTGTAGTGTAGTTAAGACAGTTGATCATGGATGTCTTTGCGATGACAGCAATTCCAATTCCACGAGAGTGGCGGGGGAACGACTTGGTGGAGTAACCGGTGGGTGTTAGATTCGCGCACTATATCAATTATTTGTATGTCATCATGCAATGGGGTACTCACTGAGGTTGTCTCCATACTACTTTTATCATTCTAACATCCCATTTCCATATTTAAATGTTCATATATATTAGCGCCTTCAAAGTCGCATACAGACCCTGAAATCCATTAATTTTTGCATTTAGAATAGTGTCCATTGAATAGTTAAAGTCAACAGTCTCACTATGTACATTTAGATTTGTTATAAATGAAGCACTGGCATTCTCCTCTTTGCCAGCTTCCTAATATGTATAATACATATGCACATACTGACTGGCCCCACCCATTTTTTCTATGTTGTGTACATGCATATCTTCAGGCACTTAACCTTTGATTATTACTGTTTTTAATTGAACTCGTTTTACAAAGTAATGATCGCATTAGTTATAAAAATGTAGATGCACAATTTCAGTTCGTTACATAAAAGATGGTATGGTTTGGCTGTTGAGTATTTGTGACCATCTTTGAACTTAAAGGCCAGCAAGGAACCAGCCAGTAACAGGGAGAGGGTGCTTTGAATAGGATATTTTGTTTTCTTTAACTCAAGACAAATTTGTTTTTAAAATAATTAAATTTCTTTTTCAACTAATAGATACATGTATTATGTTGTTGGGTTTTTTTTAGCTCTACTGGTCACATACTAGAAGAGATTTTGGATGGTCTGTTGACCGTCTTCAGTAGGCTGTCATTTGTTTGTGTTAACACCAGTTTGTTGTCGCTGCTTCTCCTAAACTACTTATAGGATCGACATGAAACTTTACAAACACATTCATCCCAGGGTCAAAAAAATGGTGCTGCTCAGATATCCAATATGGCAACCACAGTGGCCATCTTAAAAATATTGTTATCACTTTTCGTAAATGGATGGTCATATCACCATTCTGTTTTCGCTAAAAGACTTCACATGATGTCTAGCTGGTCCTTAATGAAAAAGGTACCACCAATATGGCTGCCACTGACCATCTTGACATTCTTGCTACAGTTACTTCTCCTGAATGAATGGTCATATGAACATGTGGTTTTCACTAAAAGAATTCTGCTGCTGGCAAGTTGGTTCTTGATAAAATGGTGCCAGTCTGACTTCAGTATGGCCCAAATGACAGCCATCATGGAAATCTTGTTATTGCTACTTCTTCTGATTGGATGTCCAAATCTACACAGGGTTTTCACTAATCAGTTAATTAAACACCCTATCACCAATACTAAAACCCTATCATTCGAATAGCACCTGTTCCTTTCTTTTCATATATGTGAGATTGTTAATATAATCCAGGATAATTGCTTGCTCACTTGGCCACTACATGTATCTGTTGTACCTGTCTTGGCCAGGCTTCTGGTGCATGATCTTTGTTTTTGGATTTGCACTGACATAGTCACATGATTGGCCTGCCATGATGGAATCCACTGGTATTCATATATTATATATCTCGGTGATTTCCATTATCAACTCATAACATGTGACATACATTTTTAAATTAAACAAATGATGAATGATCATTCTGAAAAATGAACACTGCACCTTCAGAACAAGTATAAAATTACCCAGCTAGTCCCATCTAGATCTCTCATTGATGATTAAACATTGGTGATTCTGAATCAGATAATGGAAATTACCTGAAGAAAGATCAAAAGAAAGGAAAGACAGCTTTCAATAGTGAATGAGAGATTTCATATACTTCGGTGAACATCAGTGGATCACATGGTAATTTTTCTATATGTGCTAAATTTTGGTTTAGATCTGTTTAGTTGCAAATGGGTGATAACAAGTTTTAATAGTGCCTAAAGTAGCGTAAACCATGCCAACCCTCCCTCTCGGTGGGTTGGTGTGGTTTACGCTACTTTAGGCACTATTAAAACTTGTTATTAGCTCTACTTGTCATAGAACAGAAGAGGTTATATGATTGTCTATCATGCATCATTTGTTATTCATCCATCTGTCTGTTATTGTTAATTTGTTATCACATCTCCTAAACTTCTTTGAGGATGGCAGTGAACATTTTTTACACACTCATTCATCTCATGGTCTAGTTGGTCCTAAATGAAGACGCTGCTGCTCAGACATCCAATATGAAAATCTTATTATCTTTGCTTCTCTTGAACGTACAATCATACTGACATAGTTTTCACCAGAAGTCTTAACATACATGTAACGTCTAGTTGAAAATCTTGTCATTACTCCTCCTCAATGGATGGTGATATAAAGTTTTAACTTAAAGACTTCTAATGATGTCTAGTTGGTCCTAAATGAAAATGGTGCTGATCTGAGTTCCATTATAGCTGTCACAGCATTGATCTTAAAAGCTTTTTATCATTCCTCCTCCACAGCGAATAGTTTGTGACAGTGGTGTTGGTCACAGATCCAATATGGCTATCATAGTGACCATTTTGAGAATTTTGTCATCACTACTCCTACTAAATGGGTTTCATATTAACATAGGGATTTTACTGAAATCTTAAGATGTCTAATGAAAATGCTCCCACTCAGGCCGCCACAATGACCATTTTAATGGTCATATCAGCATGGTGTTTTAACTGAAAAACTTCTTGTGATGTCTGGTTGGTCATAAATGACAATGATGCTAAACTGACCACCCAAATAGTCATTTGGAAATTCTTGTTCTACTCTTCAATGGAAAGTCATTTTGACATGGGTATTCATCAGAAGAGTTCTTCTGATGTCTAGTTGGTCCCGAACAAAAACAATGCAAACTGACCCTCAGTACGACCACCATGCTGGCCATGTTGAAAGTGTCGTTACCTCTGCTTCTCCTAAATGGATGGCTATATCAACATAGGATTTTCACCAATAGACTTCATATGATATCTAGCTGTTTTTAAGTGAAAATGTTGCCATTGGTAGATCCAATATTGATGTTGAAACAGCTGTCTTGAAAATGTTGCTGTCACTAAACCCCAATCTCACCCCCAGCATGGATGGTCATATTGTCATCAGGATTTTACTAAAAGACTTTTAACATTGTCTTGTTACAACTCTATGGTCTTCAACTAAGTAAACGAAAAGAGCACGAACCATCAAGTTATGTAAAATTCAACAAATAATTTATTTCCTTTGAATAAAAGGAACTTAACAGTATTGTGAATTAAATCCCAAATTGTCCTAAAAATCCTATCACATTTCCAAAAGTATAATGTTCCAAATGAATTCCAGTGGTGTTCCAAATAAATTCCAGTCTTGCATGTACTGATGTGTTAATGGTCTTGAATTTGAGAATTTGCAAATGGTCTTGCTATTTCAAAATGATGTTATCTAGAAATATGTCCTTGAATAAATTCACAATAATCCTCACAGAGTGATTTTATCCTAAAGTCAATGAGCACTTTGTAATTCTAATGAATACTGGTAATTGAAATAAATAAATCTCCTCAAATAATAATTGAACACTACTAAAAGACCAATTCCACTACAGATGTTAAGATTGGAATAATAATTCTGATGTAAACATCATTACCTTCCCACTTGACCTATGTTGCAATAAACCATTTATTGGAAATAGTCTGTCATCGTTGTAGAATTTCCATCAAATTCATAAAAAAAAAAAGGTCAGGTCTGTTTACATAAATTTTAGCCAGCTGCCAGGAAAAGGGCAGGTAGACCATGTTTTTTTGAGGGGAATACCAATGTCCTGAATTCACATCCAAGTAAACATATTTTCAAACAAAATTACATTATCTTAAAGTACAGGCCCACAATAACAGACAAAATTACTATTTAATATGTTCTTTAAAAAAATGACCCATAACACTGTATA
The DNA here is from genome assembly GCA_016617855.1 of Megalonaias nervosa. NCBI lineage: Eukaryota > Metazoa > Mollusca > Bivalvia > Unionida > Unionidae > Megalonaias > Megalonaias nervosa. Next base: position 13,552 of record JAECUM010025237.1, on the reverse strand, counting down.
ATCATTAAAAAAAATTAATATAGATATACATAACAGTATGCTTAGTCTTAACCGAAAAAATGGTATTGTATTAAATCCCTGGAAATTATTCACACAGTAAAGCATCAGTCCATTCTAGGGACTCTTGTTATTTTTATTGTAGTAACAGTAGTATTTGTTGTTATAGTTGAGAGATTGTTGTTGTTGCTGTTTTCTGGAATGTGACAAGGAATTTTGTGCATGAAAATTAGATGTTACTCAGGAGTTGCTCTTATTTTTGCATAGTATACTCCGAGCAAGAGAGCAAAATACTTTGATCAAAAACATAACTGAAATGGGTGCTGCACTATGAATTTTTTTTTATATATCCAAGTAGGAAAAGGTGCAGTTTGGATCTTCCAATTCAACTGTTTTGAAAACGCAAATAAAAAGTGAGGGATTGTTCCTTGATTTATATTGAAATATTTGTCCAATGATAAACTAGTTGCAGTTGGAATTTTTTACATTATAATTAATTCTAATATGTTAGAATCACCAATGTGAGCATGAAAACCTCAACCAGTGAGCTGTTTTTACAATTTATAATTGCCATAGCAGAAGTTAAAACTAGATTATGTCTGACATTTGGAATAAATATAACTTGGATAGTTTCAACATTTAAATTCAAAGAGTAATGAGTTTCGACATTTATTGAAATTCAAAGACTAATAAGTTTTGACATGTCAACAGTGGTTCATTTAAAAAATAGTAGCCAGTTGAAATATTGGAAACAAGAAGTAAATGTAACAATCCAATTTGTATCAAACTGGCTGGCTTTGAAAAAATTTTGCATTATTAATTATTTACAAATTCCATATATCATTGTGGACTGCAGGAAATAATTCCATGGGCCCTCTGTTTGAGACCCCTGGACTAGATACATGTAAGCTGTACCTTCTAGCAATGCATGGCAACCTTAATGTTTCTTCTTGTAGTTTTTATACAACAACCATGTAATAATAGTATATGTGCACGTGTTTTCCAGATGTGAGTCTGCTTATTCTCTATTTTTTTCTCAGAATAAGTTAGGCTACCTACAATCTGTGGTTACCAAACTATTTGATCAGCTTGCCTTTGGGAAGAATCTGATTAATTTTAGGTATCAAAAGTCAAAGTTGGAAGGCCACAAACTGTACTTCAGTGGCAGAGAGGACTATCATGAGCAAGGAGTTGGGTTCCTTGTCCACAAGAAAGCGTGAGTACTATCATGGGATGTCGGCCAGTCTCCAGCCTGCTCATCACCATCCGCCTCAGGGCAACTCCATTCAACATCACCATCATACAGGCATACACCCCAACATCAGAGTATGATGACGCAGATGTGGAAGACTTCTATGACCAGCTACAAGACGTTGTGGATAAAAAACCGAAGAAAGACATTCTGGTTGTGCAAGGCGATTGGAATGCCAAGATAGGCAAGGATGCTTGCATGAACTGGAAGGGAACATGTGGGTGCTGTGGCAATGCACAGACCAATGAGAGAGGCTTGAGGCTCCTGGAATTCACTAGTTACAACGACCTTATGCTGGCAAACACCTTCGACCAACACAAAGTATCCAGAAGATGGACATCGCACAGTCCAAGTGGAGACCATCACAGTCAGATCAACTACATCATAGTGAAGAGGTGCGTGCAGTCAAGTGCAAACATTGCCAAGACTCAAAGCTTTCCCGGAGCGGACATTGGAAGTGAACATGATCTGGTGATGATGACCTTCATGCTACATCTAAAGAAGGTCAAGAAAGAGAGCCACACAAGAATACAGTTTGATCTCGAGAAACTGAAGGATCCCGAAGTAGCAGAAGCCTTTCAAGCAATGATTGATGGGAAATTTGCACAGCTCACCATCCTCGATGCTGACGATACAGACATGGACACGTTGATCACCACATTCAATACAGCAAAGACCAAAACAGCCAGCGAGATCCTTGGTAGACATCGCCCAGTCAAGAAGCCCTGGGTCACAGCAGAGGTCCTGAACCTGTGACAAGAGGAGGGAGCTGAAGAAGAAGAAGAATGATACAGAAGGAGCAGAGCAGTACAAGGCAGTCAACCAGGAAGTCAAGAAAAGCATGAAAATAGCAAACAAGAACTGGATAGAAGAACAGTCCAAAGATATTGAGGGAAACTTGAAAAGGAACAACAGCGAGAAGCGTACCAACTGGTCAAAGATCTAACAAGCACGAAACAACGGCGAGTTACCTCCTTACAGGACAAAGCCGGAAACTGCCTCACAGGAGAAAAAGACATTCTGAAAAGATAGACAGAGTACTGCGCAGAACTTTACAACCACTGAGCCACAATAGATCCAGAGGTACTGATCGTCCCTCCAGCAACTAACAATGACAATCACCCTATCCTACATGAAGAAACAGAAGCAGCAGTGAGATTGCTGAAAAAGAAGAAGTCATCAGGAGTGGACAACATCCCAGCAGAACTGGTCCAAGCAGGGGGAGAAGCAATGATTAGCGCCCTCACAAACATCTGCAACAAGATCTGGCAAACAGGAGAATGGCCATTGCCGTTGGCCCAATCATTGATCATTCATCACCCTCCCCAAGAAAGGCAACTTACAACAGTGTCAAAACCACCATACAATCAGTCTTACAACCCATCCAAGCAAAGTCATGTTGAGGATACTGCTGAACAGACTAAAGCCATAGGCTGAAAAGATCATTGCTGAGGAGCAGCAGGTTTCAGAGCAGGGCGCAGCATAACAGAGCAGATCTTCATCCTCAGGATATTGTGTGAGAATTACCTCCAACACCAGCAAGATCTGTACCACGTTTTCATGGATTTCAAGAAGGCATTTGACAGGGTATGGCATGCAGTCTTGTGGGCAACCATGAGACTGTACAACATAAATGCCAACCTCATCACAGTAATGGAACACCTTTATGACAAGGCCACCAGTGCAGTATACTTCAACGGCAGCATAGGGGACTGGTGCAGAACGACAGTTGGAGTCAGGCAAGGCTGTCTGCTGTCTGCCACACTATTCAACATCATTCTGAGAGAATCATGGCTGACACACTTGAAAAGCATGAAGGGACAGTCAGTATCAGAGGCAGAACAGTCACCAACTTATGTTTTGCAGACGACATTGATGGAATAGCAGGAAATGAGCAAGAACTAGCTAGCTTAGTAGAGAGCCTCGACAAAACCTCTGCAGCCTACGGCATGGAAATCAGTGCAGAGAAGACCAAACTGATGACCAACAACACCAAGGGCATCAATGCTGACAGGGTCAAAGGTATGAAGCTAGAAACAGTCCACAACTTCAAGTATTTGGGGGCCATTGTAACAGATGAAGGATCAAAGCCTGAAGTACTCTCCAGTATTGCGCATGCAACAGCAGCATTGACAAAACTGAAGCCCATCTGGAACAACATGAACATCACACTCAGTTCAAATGTCAGACTGATGTACTCACTGGTGATCTCCATATTTCTTTATGCCTGTGAATCATGGACCGTAACAGTTGACTTAGAGAAAAGGATACAGGCCACAGAAATGAGATGCTTCTGAAAGATCCTCGGCGTCTCATACAAAGACTGTGTCACCAATGAAGAAATATGGCAAAGGATCAGACAAGCCATTGGGCCTTACAAAGACCTCCTGAGCACAGTGAAAAAATGTAAACTGCAGTGGTATGGGCATGTCTCACGATCATCAGGACTTGCCAAGACAATCCTGCAAGGCACTGTACAAGGAAGAAGAAAGAGAGGCAGGCAGAGAAAGAGGTGGGAAGACAACATTCGAGAGTGGACAGGCTCGACATTGAGTGACTCACTGAGAAAGATGGAAAATTGAGTGGAATGGAGGAAGCTGGTTGTTCAGTCTTGTGCAGTGCCCCAACGGTCTACCAGACTACGGGATTAATGATGATGATGATGATCAAAAGTCAGGGTGACTAGGACTGAACGACTGAAGATGGTTATTTACATGTATACTCACTGCCTTGACCAAACCTTGTAAATGGCTCACATATGAGATGAGAAAGACACTAATTGATTGAGAGAGGATGCCCCACTTGTTCGCTTTTGTTGGTTATTCTTATCTAGGAGATGACCAACCATGGTGTTATTGCCTGGATTGAGTAACTAACGTCAAATATGAAATTAATGGATAGAATAACAGTTCTGAGCAGAGATGTAGAATAGAACAACACATGCCCCAGTATGTAAGATACAACAGTTTAATCAATTACATAAACAAAATGAAATTGAACATGACATTTGAATGATACACTTTCTCTTAGAAATAGAATTTCAAAATTTATAAGAAATGCAGTCATCCATTCTGTTATAGCGATAAAACAAATTTCATCATAGAGTCAAGTGAATGATAAAACTCATTATTCAGCATTCCAGCATAACCTGTTTGTGTCTCGTCCTTCCAAATTCAGTATTTGTGAGAGGTCAGAGTCTCTTTATTCCTTTTCCTCTTTTCTTTCTCTCCAGCCTCTTTTGGGTCATCAGCAATAACCTGGTTGTCTGTTCTCTTTCTCCACTGTATGGTTTACATATAGAGCTATTTTCCCAGTATGCTTTCCAAGACACACGCTCGTTTCTATGACTGAATGTCTTCGTGTCCCTCACTTCCAGACATCCATCCCTTTGACAGTGTTTTAATGAGAAAAGATACTTGCTGTTTTTATTGGAGTGGGTCTTCCCATTCCTCAGAAAAACTTTGACTGCAAAAACGTTTTGGGAAGAATACTTAAAACATTGAATTTTGTCATGGAAGCACACCCCTTGTTTAACTTAGCCAGTCAGGATTAATTATATCTAACTGCCAAAATTTTAACCACCCCAGTAAAGTTAGAATAATTCTCTCTGGTCCGATTTTGTTAATAACTATTCAGGAAAAACTAATTTTAGACACTTATTTCCAAATGGCACCAGACTTTTCCGGTGGCCTAGTGGTTAGAGCGTCCACCTCGGATGCGGGAGTTTGAGGGATCGAAACCCAGCAGAGTCATACCAGAGACTTATAAAAATGGTTCTAACAGCTGCCTTGCTAGGCGCTTAGCAGTAAGAGGTTAGTGTTAGGACTGGTCTCCCTACTATAATGTAACTGGGTGGGACATCATGCTACATGTCTGCGGCATGATACCCGAGTGCTAGACATCAGTATAAACTTCTGTACTGCAGAATTGTAGCGATATGGCTGTAAAATTGTAAAAGCTACATTAAAATTCCAAATCACATGCACACAATCCAAATGGCACAGAATTGTCTCTGGTTAGTCTCTACATTGTTGTTTCCTGCCACTTAACCCCATGTTAATGTCGCCTCTTCTGTATCTCTAACCATTATTCCATTGGGTCCTAATTAAGAATCAATCATGCCCTATCCCATGCAGCAGAGCATCCCATCCTTCACAGGCAGTGATTTATTGCGGGTGAAGCCTGTACATTAAAGTTAATTGCTACATGTCACTTGACTGCAACAAGATTCCACTCAGTTATGGTGCAGTAATCATCTTCCAAAATTCATACTGTTACACTGACTTTATAGTCAGCGGTCAGGGTCACTGACTATTTAAGAAAATATAGTTTACTGACAATATCTTATGTTCTTCATTACCTACTATAAACCAGAGATTGTGGATGTCATGCATTTGAGACTAAAGACACCTGTTGATTTTGGGGGCAAAGATCCCCAAATACAGTTTCAACAAAATACTTTAAGTTCTGTTCCTAATTTGACCAAATTTTGTGGATGACTTACATTTTAGACAAGGAATACATCTATTGATTTTGTGGCTTTAGAGTTCAAAGTCCAAGGTTACTTTGACTGAAAGAATATATTACCAGTCTTTACACATTTGAACTTGATATCTGCATCCCATACTGTGGTCAGAATTTTTTGGTGGCCTGCATTTCATGCTATAAACAAAAAGCTGTTTTGATATTGGAGTCAAATGGGCACAGTAACTCCATGAAGAAAACTGGGTTGACTGTGTAAAATAGGAAAACTTCATTTATTTCCATGACCAAAAATTGTCAGATGGTTGCATTTGAGTTGAGAAAGATGAGGTATTTAATAATATAGTAGGTAAAGACTTTTTGGAGGTACGAGGGCTGCTACTGATTCTTGGGGAATGCACTGAATGGCACTCATAATTGTAGGAATGGGTGTTTGGTGTACCATTTATGGCACTCATGTGACTGATAGCAAAACGAAACTTAGGCCATGTATCTCGGAACATGATCAAGTGGATTATTCCTACCCACCATGCTTTATTGTTTGACAGAAGCAAGATGTTGCCTTTTAAGGAGTTAAGAATGGCTTTGCATTTCTAATGAAAAAGTAAAGTGTCCTATAATTTTAGCCATATTTAGAGATGTTTCCAGAAAATTTTTACAAGATATAGCATGGGACATCTGTCACATTGCCATATGAAACATACCTCGCATAATTTCAGGATCATATAGAATTGAAACCAAGGCATGCAAAGTATTTTGCCTACTCAAGATGTTGGAATAAAGGCCTAGCGTGATGTCTGGTGCAGGAAAATGAGGCTACATGCTGCAAATAAAATGGCATGGCAGACTTTGTGTGAATCATTAACTGCTGACAGTTTTCAAATTTGGCCAAAAATGTTGGTTGTGTTTTTGCTGTTCTATATATATTACATTACTAAGTCTTGTTTATGATTTTAGTTTATATGTTAAGATAATTATCACTTAGAGATAAACATGTTTACAGATGTTGAGTTCAGGGTCTTGTTTTATAATTAAGAATGTTCTGGAAGTAACCTTGTTTATGAATTTGGTGGGAAAATGAACTTTTCACCCTCATTTGGGTTCTGTTATTGTGTCTTGGTTTTTTATATATTTATTTTGTTTATTTCAGAAAGATTCATTCCATATCTTAACATCAGTCTAGTGGAGTCATTTGTGTTCAGTTACATTTTGTGAGGATTTAATTTTATTTCAATTATTGATTATAATTACAAAGTGCTCTTTGACTTTAGGACTAAATTACTATCTTGGAATTATTGTGAATTTATTCAAGGGCATTTTGGATTATATTGTTGTGTTACATCAAGACTGTCAGCACATTCACACTATTCCAGACTTCTGGCACATCAGCACATTCAGTATTGAATTTCTTTTGGAATACTACTGGAATTCATTTGGAATACTTGATACCCGTTGGACTTAAGTTAGAACTTTTTGGGACTATTTGTGATGTAATTCACAGTAGTGTAAGTTCCTGTTAAACTTTCACTTTGTATTCTAGGGAAATAAATTATTTGTGGAATTTTATGAAAAACTTGTTGGTTTTCACTGTTTTCTGATGCTTAGTTTAAGACCATAGAGTCATGACACCAGTTGGTGCTGTGGGGGGAGGGGTAAAACAGATGTACAATACTGGTATAATATAGTGCCATTTTTTTTTGCATAGAACCTAGTACTTGTATACTTTTTATAATTTTGAATTTATAAAAGAAAATGGAGCTAGATTGCACTGGTTGCAAATTGCCATATTGGTTCTTTAATTAAATTGGATATAAATTAAAGGATGCTGAGTTTCTCTTAAACAGGTTTAACATATTGTTGCCAGGGGGAGGATGGTCAGACCCCTTGCAAAGTTGTGATCATAACAGAGTATGGCCATGAAATTAATTCTAACTCAGTTGTTTTTGCATGATTTTATAACTGGCAATATTCTGTGCCCAAAGTTTAAGCATGTCAGTGCAGATTAACAGTACATGCATGCAAGTTTTGTTTTTATCTACCTGTTTATAACAGCTTGAACTCACTAGACAACATTATGGGATGCAGATATAGAATTATCTATTACAGTGTGAACTGTGTTTGTAGCCATTAATCAGAGAACTTCAGGTACCGAGATGGAACAATGCATTGCAAGTTTCTCAGATTTTACTTTTCACACAAGATTTATTTAAGATTCATGTAGAGCTTAAAGAAAAAAAAAGAAAACTGATAGCACAATGACTAGGCTCCCTCTAAATCAAGATTGTTCCCCTCTTGTAAGATGCCTGTCTGATCTGGTCACGAAAGATGCTATATAATTTGCCTGAAAGAAACCTTGATTCATTTGTCGAAATTATGTATTTGCACAGAAAGTTCAGGTAAAGTACAGGTATAGTGGTCAAATTTATCCCCCTCTGAAAGTTTCCCGGGGGAAAAAATTGGCTAGTCAATTTCCCCCCGCCCCCGGAAAAGAATCAGCTAACCAATTCTTTTGCAGGGGGAAACAACTGGCTAGCAAATTCTTTACCCCCCCCAATTGAAACTGTTCCCCTTAGGCATAGAATTGGCTAGGTGATTCTTCCCTCCCCCCAGTTACACCATTAGAACAATTAAATAGCAAAACTAAATTATAAAAACAGATACTAACTTATTTTAAGAATTTTATAAGAACAAATTCCTGTACCCCCCCCCCCATGAATATATTCATTTTTAAAACCAACCATATTAAAATAAATATTTATGTTACAACCTTCCATATTAACAAAAATATATTAATGTCCGTTCTTCATTGAGGGGGTTTATAAGTTTTTCTTATTTTGTTTGGATTTTATATATAATTAGAATATAAGATGAGAAAATACAACTATTTTAAGGTCTCACTTGGAAGAAATATTATTGTCACATTTTGTCAGTTTTTATTAGCATGAATTAAATAATTTTGTATTTTATTGAAATTGCTAATTAAAAAGAAAACAATAGCAAGTTTGCAACTAGTGTTGCAAGTATTCTAGGTGTTCCTTACTGTATGCATATTAAAGGAAAATGCCATAGGTGTGATGATTACAGGTGAATGTTATTGTTCTAACTGATATTTTGGGGGTTCAAGGGATCAGGGAAGGGTGGTGTCATTTGAAAACAAATAAAGCAATGAAACTTATCTATTGCAAAACCCACCAGAAATGTCATAGGTTGTGTACATAGTAATTATTGCAGGTAATTCCAGGCATTCCCTACAGGAAATTGGTCTATAATCCCATTTATAGGAGCATCTGGTGGCATCAAATCTTGGTATAAATAAAGTTGAATACATGTATCCTTAATATTGCTTCTTGACTCACAATCACGGATGACAAGTTATGGATGTTAATGATGGCACCTACCCAGCAAACCTGGCAGCTATCAAAGCACTCAATAAGAGAAAGAGTGAATTGAGGTTAAAGGCTTTACTGCAAGCAGTGGTGTGCTTGACAAAGATAACTGTCATGTTCTTAAAAGAAATGAAGTATCAGCAGTCCTAGCAAGCTTTCATTTTGGTAAGTAGTACTTTAAAACATTAGTAATCATAATATAATATTAATGCAAAATTCTAAGATACTCAGATAACATGTACAGAGCTTGGGTCAATTGGCCATAATGCAAAAAGAAACAATTTAACACTTCTTGCTAAGCTAGTTAATATATTGATACATCCATACTCTATCAAAATCAATTATCCATCATTATTCCAGGGAGTGGGATCGGTTTGTCTCTGCTGTCTTCCTCTTTGTCTTTCTCTGTTTTAATAACTGTCTTCCTCTCTCTCTCTCTGTCTCTCTCTTTTGTGTCCCCTTTGTCTTTCTCACTCTTCTTCCCTGTCATCTTTGCATCCTCTGCATATTCCTTGTTTTTCTTCTCATTCTTCCTCTCTCACTCTTCCTCTATCTTCCTTCCTTTCCTCCTGTCTTCTGTCTTCCGCTCTTTCATCTCTCTCTTTTGCACTCTATCTTCTTTTTTTCCTTTCTCTTTCACCGGAGCGGTGGCCTAGTGGTTAGAGTGTCCGCCTTAGATGCGGGAGGTAATGGGTTTGACCCCTGGCTGAGTCATACCAAAGACTTATAAAAATGGTACTAACAGCTGCCTCGCTTGGCGCTCAGCAGTGAGAGGTTAGTGTTAGGACTGGTCAGCCTGGTGTCAGGATAATGTGACTGGGTGGGATATCATGCTATATGTCTGTGGCATGATGCCCCAGTGCTAGACATCAGTATAAACTGCCACACTACAGACATCGTAGCAATATGACTGAAAAATTGTTAAAGCTACATTAAAAATTCAAATCACACAAATCACAAATCCTCTCTTTTCCTTAAGTCTTCCTCTTTGTCTTCTCTCTTGTCCTCTTACTCCCTTTCCCTTTCTTCCTCCATCTTGTCCTGTCTTCCACTCTCTCTCTCTCTCTCTCTCTCTCTCTCTCTCTCTCTCTCTCTCTCTCTCTCTCTCTCTCTCTCTTCCTCTCTCTCTCACACTTTTCTTCTATGTCTATTCCTCTCTCTCTTTCTTCCTCTATCTCTTTCTTTCTGTCTTCGTCTCTCACTTTTTCTCTCTCTCTCTAACTTTTCCATGTTCTCTCTCTCTCTCTCTCTCTCTCTCTCTCTCTCTCTCTCTCTCTCTCTCTCTCTCTCCATTTTCACCATTTGTCTCTAGAACTCTCATATACACTCCTCTTCCTCTTTTGTTCTCTCTCCCTCTGTCTCTCTCTTTCTGTCTTTTTCTATCTCAATTCCTTTCTCTCTTCTTCCTCTCTAGCTCTTGCTCTTACTCTCTTCTCTCTTTTTTGCTCCCTCCATTTTCATCATCTGCCCCAATAGTGTTCTCACATTTACTCCCCTCTTTCTCTCTGGTACACAGATTGCATAATTATAAATTGTAAACATTCTTTCCTTGTACTTTTGAAGTAAAATTGTATTGTTATATTTTTATTGTAACAGGTAAATGCGCTGGTTTACATCATAGCCATGACAAAACATATGAGAAAAGCCAGGAAAGGTATTACTGGATGGGGATGAAACAACATATAGTAAAATATGTCAGTGACTGCAATAAATACAATAGAGTGAATCTAGGGCCAATACAAGCAGCACCTCCTCTGAATTCTTTACCAGTGCCATCAAAAGTGTGGAGTTTAGTTGGAACTAATATTATCTGTCCTCTTCCAATGACAGACATTGGGAACAAATATATTGTTGCAGCCACAGATAATTTTTCCAAGTGGTCTGAGGCTGAAGGTCTCCCCAACAAAAGTGCTGATGAAGTAACAAAATTTCTACTTAATATCATATGTCATCTTGGTCCTATCAGTCAGGGAAAAGAGTTCACAAACAAGCTCATAGATAACCTAATATGAGTTTAATATAGACCACAGAATTTCCTCTGCATACCATCCACAAACCAATGGGCAGAGAGAACATGACAATAGGACCCAGAAAGAAATGCTATCCAAGTTAACCAATGACCGAGCAACAAAATGGGATGTCTGGTTGCCCAGTACACTGTTTGCATACAGGACAAATGTACAAGTATCTGCCAAGGTCACACCTTTTCAGATTATGTATGGTAGGAAGACTTGTATCATTTCTGCACATAGCCAAAGCAGAGATTGCATTGAGTTCTCTCATGATGTGTTGGCAAACAAAAAGAAACACAGGGAGTTTATAGGTCAGAGTATAACAGAAAACATTAAAAATGCACAGATCCGCCACAAGCGAATTTTTGATTTAAAAAATAAATCCTTTAAAATCGTTCAAAAGGGATCTCTGGTTCTTATGAAGAATGCCAATAAAATAAGGAGATTTGCAAACTGGCACCACAATGGGTGGCCCTTACATAGTAAAAGATCTTACAAAGGGCAGGGTAAGAGTGCAAAATGAACATAGTGGCAAGCTGCTAACATTTATCATTGTAGCCATTTGAAACTTTATACAAGGAGACCAGCTATGACAAAAGCCACCACCACCACAGATAAGACAAACTCCAAGACAACACTTAAAGAACTATTGAAAAGACTTAACGAAAAACAACATCAGACTTCAGCTCCTCCAACAATAAGTAATAGAGTAATGGTAATCCAAATAAAATTCTTAAAAGACAAATAAGTTAGCAGTTGAAAAGATTGCCAACAAGACTTCCAAGGAGGCCACAGGAACACAAGGAAAACAAAAACATTTATATCTTTAATCCTCCTACAGAAAAAAAATGCAAAAAAAAGTTGCATAAAATGCAATTCACCTTTATGAAGAGACCAAAGTATAATTTACATAAGACATCCTCAGCCCTAACAAAATTGCAAATTGTACGAGGTGATGGTAATTGCATGTTTAGAGCTATAAGCTTTGCAATTTTAGGAAGTGAAGAGAGCTACAACTTTTGCTGTATTAGTGTTTTCAGATATATGCACTCCACAATGGTTACTAAAAAGCTTAGCAATTACCTGAACAACAATGTAACTTAGTATTTTCAGGACAGTAATATGGAGTCAAATACTGTGTGGGCAACTGATACCAAGATTATAGATGCAGTATCACTTGTTATCCACAGACATTTATGTGTATCGTGCTAGTGGATCAGATTCCAAAGGAGTTAAGCTCTTCGATTGGTTGAGGTACCCAGCATCCTTTTCCTTGGACACTTTCACTCAGTCTGGAATTTATTTAGAAAACCTTGGAAATGACTATTTTAATATAGGGCTAGGTTACTAAGAAGAAGCATGAACAATAATTAAAAGTTTTATTTTATTCCATGTAAGTCATTGTTCAAAGGTTATTAGTGAAATTGTAATCTGTATTAATGTAATGGCTCATTTGAAATAAACCCTATGTGACAGTTTGTTACATGAACTTATTACATGTATTATATTTCACATGTGGGCCTTAAGCAGATTAGGAAAGAGTCCATTAATGAAAAGAAACCAGCTAGTTGTAGGTTGTAGTGAGGACAAATTGGTTAGCTGATTCTACCCCCCCCCCCTCCCCAATTTGTTAAGTGACTCATTATATGTATTGTATTTTACTTGTAGGCCTTAAGTATATTAACCAAAGAACCCATTAATAATAAGAAACTATTTGGTTGAGGGTGGGCGGAAAGAATCAGCTACCTGATTCTGGGCCCTCCCCCCCTCCCTTATTTGTTTAGTGGCCCATTACATGTATGATATTTCACATGTGGACATTAGGATTATCACCAAAGAGTCCAGCGGGGGGGGGGGGGAAGAATTGGCTGTTACATTGGTTGAGCTAATTTATACTCAGATATGTATGAAATAGGGGTTGGCTTTTACCCCTACCACTCTTGCCACACCACAACAAATGCCAATAATGGGAAGGTGATTGCTCTTCCTTAAATGTTAAATATAATAAGTTTCATGAAGTTTGTATTACTAGTTTTAGGTATTGCACAAAAGCTTCATCATAGAGTTAATGATGATGGTGTCACCCAAGTTTGTGCTAACCTAGAATTCCTTTGTGTGTTTATGTTTATGCTTATTTTTGGGGCATGTGCTTTACTACATTTAACAGTGAGACACAGTATGTGCATACTTTTTAGAATCTAATTGCAAAGTATGAATATAATCAGAAAGAGAAATTAATGTATTTTTTTCAGTAACAAGATATACCAAGGGATGTGGGAAAGTTTTAGGTTGAAAATCATCTTGATCCAGATGGATTCAGCCTAAAATATGCATCAAATAATGAGGGATCTTAGCCAGTTATCTTCCCTTTAAACCAATAGGTGGCAGAATGGAACAAAGAGTCCAAAATTATATATGGTATA
>JAECUM010025236.1:0-55800 GCA_016617855.1 Megalonaias nervosa | reverse complement strand
CTTTAAGTGATGACTTGATTTTGTTATGTTTATGATCCACTATCCTGAAAATAATAATTATATATATTTAAATCTCGGTTACAATCGTGTAATCAAGCAGCTTATTAGCAAGCCACATGCTTCCTTTCAGACGTATGTCAACTATGTCAATTCACCCTTCAAAAGTGTAATGTAGTGCTAAAAAAACCCACTAATATCTTCACTTTATTATCAACAGCAGATATTCATTAAGTTTTTGTATTTGCTTGATCATTAAACTGTAGGTCATTTCATAGCTTCCGGTATGATGCCTAACTTTGAATACTGGGGGATGAATGTCTTAAATCGCCTTTCATGACTGTCATCTTGAGTCCGTCAACAAAGGCACTCCTCAGGGAAACCAGACCTCGATTTCATTTATAGCTTTGCGCATGTCGGTTGGTCGCTGAAATTTGCCTTGGGACCGCCCTGCACTCAAACTGGGGCTCATACATTGGGTATCGGGTTGTGTAAAGGCGTGGGTCTGGTGAGGGCAGCTGCCCATCCTCAGGCGGCAGGAAAGTGAAGCCTTGAAGAAGAGTTGCTAGACACAATACAAGCCGCGTTCGTGAAAACTTCTCCCCAGGACATCTCCGCGGGCCAACAGAAAAAGGAATAAACCTGCAAATAAAAATTACCTTTATTGTAAATAATCCCTTTTATTAGCATTTTAATTGGTCCTTCCCAATCACATAAATTAAATGGGAAATGAAAATAGACATTCAGCAAAATAACGAATACGTCCTGAAGATAATCATATTGTTTATACCTTCCAATTTACTTTACGTTTATATCAGTTTTCACCTGTGTGAATATCGGTAAAGAACAAGTCAGTATTCCTATTATACGCTGTTTATAGATGCAGTACAGATATTTATCACGTATATTTGTTTAACATTATAACCTGACATCAGTAATTAAATGTTTAGGCGTTCGTTGCATTACCTCTCTGGCGACGATTGTCGACTTCATTTATCGTGGATATCATTCTCAATTATCTGTGTTTCTTGTGAAATCCCAATCGAAAATGTTTCGAATGAAACACGAACAAGGTGGGGTGGAGTGGAGGGTAAAGTTATTATCTACTGGAAACACTTAAAATCTAGGAGCTGGCGGGGGGGGGGGAGCGGATTCGCCCCTTGGGACCCCCCTGGGAGTTTTGTTCCACAGACCCCTCGTCTACTTCATTGTGCACTACCCCAAAATGATACCAAACACATATCTGGATCCGTCTCTGGGTTGTGGTCTTTTAAAATGCCAGTCGAACACTCAATGATGGGTCACGAAAAGCGGACGTCGGGTAAACCATTATGAGTGCAGGGGTGCAATAATTTAACACTAAGTTTCGTTTTTATTGTGCCCTCACAGCGCAACATTCAATACTGTTTACATTGGGATCAACCATTCGGTTGATCTCGTCTAAACATATCCACGTAGTTTAGCACCGATATTATTACCTGGGACCGATATGTAGTGATCTTCCAAGGAATATTGATCGACGAGCAGCGAAATAATCTGATTAATCGTCATGGAAAATCACATATTTGTGTGTTAACAAATAGACAAAAATGACACCTAGCTGAAATAGTAGGCACCGGATCAGAGGCGTAGCGAGGACATATGGCGCCCACGGCAAGAACTAAAATTGCGCCCTATCAATATGGCGCCCCACGGCAAGAGCTAAAATTGCGCCCCTATCAAATCTTTGAAAGTATAAAAAAAAACTTTGTTCTGCTCAAGTGGCGCCCATGGCACGTGCGGTGTCTTGCCACACCCTCGCTACGCCTCTGCACCAGATACCTAAACGACCTGTATGCAGGTCGGGGAGGGGGGGAGACAGTGGGGCCATGCCTCACCTCTAAAGGGCTTCGATTTTTACCAGTAATTGTTTTTAGATCTCTTAAACTCAAACTCTCGAAGTGGCCACGGGCCTCTCTCAACCTCTGAAGGGGCCTGCCTGTATGACTCCTACTTTAATCATTCTCAAATGAAGATTGCTTATGTCCACTATGACACATTTCTTATCTTTGAAAGGTATAGCGGTAAACTTCATTTGCGCAAGATATCTTTTGTATAGAACTTAGTTACCGTTAGTTCGTACTTTTTATTTATGCTGTTGTTGTTTCGTGCTTTGTTGCTGGTTTACTTTTTGTCTTTTGTCTCAATGGGTATAGTTTTCCCAAACCCACTAGTGGTTCCTAAGGCCGCATCTATTTGAATCTGATTAAAATCAGATCTCCATGTCCTAAGTAAAGATCTAATACCGACCGCTTAGAGTCATGTTCTTGTGACCGATGATATTTCCAAAGTCGCTAATTTTAACAGCCAAACAGATGAAGTCTTATATCTTCGCGTTTGGAATACTGAGTAGAGTGGCTGAGGGGGCGCTCACCAGTTATTATGTACTTTTGAGAGTGCTGTATGTAAGGTGAAGTTGTTTGCATATAAAACATGCACAGTGGAGAGAATGTTGGCATACCTCTATGCTACTTTGATGTAATGTGGCTGACATTTCTTTGGATATTGTACTTTTGGAAATTGTAAATGATCTTAGCACAAAGCTAACTAAAATTATTGCTCCCTTGTGCTCCAAAAATCAGGCTGAATTTGTCTACAGTACAATATCCTTAGCAGCTATCAAATACGGAAAATGAATTTTACCAGATAGACAATACCAGCTTCTGGAAGTGCAATGAATGAATTACAGAATACATAAAATGTACAAAAAGTTATCCGCTCTTTTTTTACAATTTATTTCTGAAGTTCAGGAAGCGAAAATGACCAAGTGGAGCCAGCACTTTTTTGAAAAGTGCACATCCGGAGTAAGGCCAAGCTGTATGTTCTATAACCCATATTACACCCATCAATCATACACCAAAATCATGGGGATTAGAAGTTCTTTGAACAATATCTAAGATATACAAGGTATTTTTTAAATAGCCAGTATAACCAGTGAGGAAATCCGGGGAAATTCTTTTTCTTTAACATTCTAACCCTATGCAAAATACGAAACTGTAGAGCGCCACCTGAAAAGCATCAATATGTGCCGAACTATTTCATTCACTTTCAGATTTCTAAAAGCTGCATTTCCATTGGCCAATTCAAAAGTCACCAGAACATGACCTTTAAGCGGTCGCAGTCTGATCTTCACGTAGGACAGGGGAGATCTGATTTTAATCATATTGGGAGCCAATCCCGATCACCATGGTATTAAGTGCGTGAGAGTACATGACTCAAATTGATGAGAAGTTAGTCCGTCACATGTTAAATCCACAGTGGCGCTGGCTGTTGTGTACATCTGTTCACAATGGATCAAGCGACGTTACGTTGATTGCCTTTGTACGCAACATAAATATCCAAAGCTGATCCCGAACCTCAACTTATATGTACTTCATTCTGGAGTAACTATTACTAGAACACTATATATATATATATATATATATATATATATATATATATATATATATATATATATATATATATATATCACTAAGCAGAGATGCGTACGCCTTGTAAAATGGATGATCTTCAGGGATCAGTTTTCCATTTTCATCAAGAAATCTTTCTGGTCGGTAATTCCAAGGGTCTCCCCAAGTATCATCGTCGTGATGCACACCCCACAGATTTGGTATAATCTGAAATAATAATAATAATAATAATAATAATAATAATGATAATAATAATAATAATATAAAGAAGAAGAAGAAGAATAACGATAATCATTATAATAAGAATAGTTGCATGTTCTACTGGATGAATTCGTTGATGTCATTATTGTTATTTATATTATGGGGTTTAACGCCATATTTCAGCACAAGATAGGCTATACATGGCGGCAGTATAAATGGCGGAAGAAGAACCGGGGAAAACCCTGGAAAGAACCACCGACCCACGAGAAGCTACTGGCAAACTTTCTCATGTACCCACATTGGCCGAGCCCGAGACTCGAAAACGCGCATACAGCGATTGCTTTCGTTGATAATGATAGTCATGAATGTATATTCAAATACACTGCATTTATTTGCTACAACTAATTCAAGACAATTCATGTATCGCTAGATTACATGCAGGAAATAGTTTTACAATCAATGAAGATTTAGGGTTGGAAATAAATAGTACTAATATAAGTCCGAAGTTAAGGAATTTCTTATACTTTTTTTAACAAACAAATGTGAAATTATGTTTAAAATAAACATGTATCACTGCCCTCTTCCATTCGCTGTGGCTTTAACTATATTATTGAAAGTAAAGTAATCAGTGAAAATTACAATAGCAAGCATTGCTTAGCGGTTATTGGTTGTTTTTTTCTTTTAAATTAAAATGCATTTTTTTAATTTAATTTCTCCTTGGCTCTAGTCATCATTTTTGAGGCAATCACCTTTCCAGTTCTTTTAAAACTAAATAATGTGTGTTTTTTTGTGTGTGTACGTGTTTCCAATTTGCTTCTCTGTTCTACGTCACAGTGTGTGCTTTCTATTGGCTTATCTGTTTTCCTTTAAAGTGTAAATGTGTTCTGTTTGCTTCTCTGTTCTCCTTTACAGTATGTGTTTTCTATTAGGTCTCTGTTCTCTTTTACATTGTGTTTTATTTTTCCTCTCTGGTGTCTTTGACAGTGCGTTTTCTAGTTGCTTCTCTGTTCTCTTTTACAGTGTGTTTTCCAAACTTCACAAGTTCCTGTGTTTTTTAACCAAACATTTCTATTTAGGCATTAAGGGATTGCGAGCTAAAAGAAAGACTTACCTATCTCCGAAAATGAAAAGCTTTACAACGTGCAAAGCTACGCATCTCCGAGAATGAAGATTTGACAACGGAAGTGCTCCAAAGAGCGTCGGAAATTTTAAATAATTGTGCTTAGTTTAAAACTACTTCCAAGAGCTGTATAAAACTGACTTCAGCAAGTTATGGAAACTAACAAATTAACGGGGCCACATGTATGAAACTAGTTTGTAGCTCTTAACATACAGACATGACTTCAGAGTTGGTTGGCATGCTGGATAGTAAATCAAGAAATAGCAGAGTCTCTTATTTAGTGACTATGGTGTGTGTTTTCTATTTGCTTTTCTGTTCTCTTTCATTAAAAAAGATCTCATCTAAAAGTTATTTCGTACAATTTGATCAACAGTCATCTACCGGGTTAGTATTCTATGATGTCCTATGCTTCAAAACTCATCCCCCCAAAACATTCATGTGCAGCATGCAGTTGAAACAATTGCCACTAATGCCACTAACAATCTAATTTATTATAATCCTAAACAAAAATACAACTATATTTCCCTCAGTGATTCCTTTCACGCCTCTATAATACCTACCACAGTATCTTTTTTGATGAGATAACCGTCGATAACGACGTCAGTGTTGCATTTGTGAGGAATGGCCAATGGTGTCTGTGACGTGTAGCGCAGACATTCCATAATGGTTGCTTGCACGTACGGGAGCTTATCGAAATCCTCCAAAGCCGGAGCATTCACCCCCAGAACGGTGTCAATCTCGTGCTGTGCTTTCTTCTGGCACTCCGGATGGTGAATCATCAGTAGCAGGTACAGTCTCTGTGCTTTCAGAAGTTCCGTCATCCCTATATTAAACGAATCGTGCTTTAGATTCCACCTAGCGTACGAACTTGGCAATTCTCATTGCCTTAAATGAGATATAAAAATTGAAAAACACAGACTTACTTGAAAGATATACCTCCAAAATGCCCAATGACGTTCTGCTGTTTAAATGCATTTGTGTTTAGGCCAAGCCAGTAGTTTACCGTTTGGGTTTGTTTTCCCATGTCCTATTAGTCAATGTCTTCACTGTGTAAAATATTTAACCCCAAAATAGCTATCCTAACCATGAAAATGTTTCAAGATTTCCCAAGGTTCTCACCCATTTGGTCAGCTATAGTGTTCGCATACTTTCCTGTTTGTTTGTAAACCCCTACCCACCCCACCCCTCTATTTCAAAAACATACGGCATCAAGGATATACAAATACAGAAAACGTTGTCACTTCGTTCATCATTTTATAAATTCTAACCTGATTGTCAAAAAGCTTCACAAAAACTGTCCACTTATTGGCGTTTCGAATCAAAAGGGAGCATCTTTAGTAATATGGTCGCCATGTTTCCAATGGCGGGTCTATGTTTTCAAGCAACAGATGTGATTAAGTTCACCGTCTTTAATAATCTCACTGATTCGTACATCTTGGAGTTATATCTCATTGAACACGTGTATACAAGATGTATCAATTTATTTGTTCAATCAATTTTAGAATTTTCGAATTATTAAATCTAGACACAGCAAATATTTGACAAAGACGACAGTTTTTACTGTAACAGACTATTCTAGAAACCAGAAAAGGGCAGTAAGCAGTCTGTCTCCATTTAGTTACAGACGCGAATAGGTTGACAGTGGTAAGGACCTCCTGGCGACAATCAGGTTAGAAATTATAAATTGATGAGTGAAATGACTAAGCTGTTTGGTTTTTATATCCTTGATGCTTTTCGAATTTAAAATCGGTGTAGGGGGTACAAAGAAACGGGAGGGTGTGCGGATACTATATCATTTAAGAACGGTTTAAAACCCATCTAGACCCATTTTCTTAGCGGTGGATTTTCCATCGCAGCCCACCCCCTTTGTTAACATAATACTACTGTGACAACTCTCTAAATTTGGTGTTAAAATGCCACCTAGAGAAAACAGTAAGCCTTGACAAATGTTACACACTGAATTTAGATTGCATTTACTCTTATATTTTCTGTATAATGGCTTCAGTGCGGAATTTAAAGATTTTGCCTCACACGTAGGAGGAAAATGTCAGGAATTTTTTACATGCAGTGATGAAGCACATGGCTGACAATGCCACAAGGTTACATGCAACGAACCAGTGACGTTTGAACCGCCATATACAACCTGGTTCTTTTTCCATCGTTTTTTATTATAATCTGTAATAAGAGAAGTAAGGTATAATCCAGCCAGCATGCTTGCGCGTTAATGTGTAGTGAAGATGGACTTGGGTTCAGATGACCCAGGGGTCAAAAGAGTCTTACGGCAGTTATTATAGTCTGAAGAGCTTTTGTGCTATAGTCTATATCTATTATATTTTAGATATGTTTTTGCAGTGAGCATGCACTGTAGTTTGGAATCTTATAAACACACTATACTCAATAAAACACTTTTCTCCTGCATTTTCATTATATTGCAGTCAGGTATATCAGTTACAGAGCTGCATTTCCTAAACGTACCAGTCTATGTATGAGTATTGGACCTGCTGATTTTCTCTAAACGTTCGAAACCACTTGACAATGTTTTGGGGTTTTTTTTTTATATCGTGGATATCAAAAATTCTACCACCAGATTCATTTATTTGTTTTTCTTGTTAAATTCCCAATATTCAGAATTGCCACAAATGGCTCTGACGGATTAGACAATGAGTATTCGACCTGTTGCTTGATTTTCTCTGAATGTTCGAAGTTCGAACCACTTGACAATGTTGTATTTATAATCTATATCGATCTCAACTACCGGATACAGTCATTAGTTATTCTTCTTAGATTCCCTTTAGTCGGAATTACCCCATCGGGCTCTAACGGGTTAGACAATGTTTACAGTGTTGCTCCATTCAGATAACCTATGCCGATCTTAGTGTGATTGTACACTGAGATCATTTTCAGTACATAAGGAAGTAATGACATTAATTTCCTCTGCAAATATACTTCATGACGATAATACCGGAGTGTCGTAAGACCCATTTTTATAGGTATCACTGCACTAATTGAACCGATGTTAGTGCATCCTACTGTGGCCCCAACTTAAATCATTAACATTTGTTCTCTGATATTCTATGGAGGTTTCCCTGCCAGTGAAGATGGTTACTTGCATTCGACATCGAGCAGCATTAAAGTATAAGCAAAAACTAAAGTGTTTATTGAATTCAGCCATTTGGCTTTTGCGTAGGCTGAAAAAGGAAACAGGTGTGAATTGTTCAGTTCAGTAGGGTCACTTGTACTAAACATTCGAGTCACTTCATGCAAAAACAATTATATCCAGAAAATGCAGTATATCCGATTCTGATTTTTGGAATATGACGTGCCCGAGTTATACATGACATGAAGAAGAAAGTCCTGATGCATTTGAATGTATAACTAATTGACTGGATTTCAGTCCAAATGAGGGGGAAAAAAAAGGATATATATATATATATATATATATATATATATATATATATATATATATATATATATATATATATATATATATACGTAAGTTAATGAAAATAGCGATTACTTAACAAGAGTGGCACGTGTTTTATGGCAGCGACTTCATCCGAATAAAATATTTAAACTCTAATTTTAATTGTATTCGTGTTGAGATTTCAAGAAAATCTACCAATCTGCCAAACGTACTCCCGATGTCTCAGATCAATAGAGGAGGTTGTCATTATCTCGATTGTTCAACAAAGTCTAACAATTTGCCCAACTTACTCACAGTGGCTTAGACCTATGGAGGCGGTTGCTGTCACGTCGATTGTTCAACAAAAGTAACAATTTACACAGCATAATTCCAATGGCTTAAATAAATGCTGTAGATGATCATTATGGCGAAGAAAACCATAGAACATGGAATAAACCATGACCACTTAATTATCAGCATGCAGCTTTTCAAAGAAACTGTTGGAATTACAGTATCTTGCCGGTCCGTTCGTGCGTGCATGCGTTCACAATGTCCTCGTAACGTTGTCCTTCGATCAAATATTATGGAGGTACTCACTTGCGCTCGGTCGTAAAGAGGATTTTAATGTCGAGAAAACAACCCCTTAAAAATATTGAACACAATGACTTAGTCAATACTTTGGCTGAGACGATTTCTCTATGGTACTTTCACTCTCCTAGAAGCACATCTGGTTACACAAACTTTGCGCTTCCGGAAATTTGCAGAAAAAAAGTGAACAAAAGGTATAACAAATGAATAGAAAAACAGTTCTTGTCTAATCACTTTAAATTTATCCACTTGTTCCCCAAGCACTAAACATAATAACGTGAATGACAATTTAAAACGAGATCTATCCCGTAATCAAACAGACATGTTATGCCTTGGTGTTGTTTTAAAATGCCATCTAAGGATAGCTTCAGTTAGTGAATAAAGAGGCCCTACTATGCCATGCGCATGTTGCATTTCCACTAACTGCATCATGTAAATGGTTAGTTAAATCCATTCAAGATCAATAACAATTTCGCTTCCATCTTTTACAACTCTTCGGTTACAGGTGTTCGGTTCTGAACACTTAAAAGAACTAGTATCAAACAGCAAGATAAAAAATCAAATCGTGATACGGGGTAAACGTTTGCACAATTCATTTAAGGTATAATGTGTGCGTGTGTGTTTCAGACATACGCTGCAAGATTCACACAACCTATAAAAGACGACAATGGAGAAATTTTATATATATAAGAAATACATCTGATAGTGTTGAAGCCAAGATCCTTTCCAAAAATACTACAACTGAACAAAGCATCCAAAATGTGTAATTAAGAAATACTCAAAATCATTAGAAATAATAATAATAATAATAATAATAATAATAATAATAATAATAATAATAATAATTAATTAATTAATTAATTAATTAATAATTATACCCGCAAGAAGAATATCAGACATAAGGCCCTTGATGTAGTCATCCGTAAGCCATGTACTTCCGGAGCGCTCAATCTCATCCATCTGGGTCTTGAAGCAAACGTCTAGAAGACCTCGAATTTTGCCGTGCTCGTAGGTAGCCTGGAAGATTAGTAAATCTTTCTAGAGCAAAACAAATTGTGGTTTTGCACGGTTTAACGTCGTTTTCATTACATGATAGGCTATACCTGGTGGGCAGTATAGCTGGTGGAGGAAAACGGGGACGACCCAGGGAAGAACCACCGATCCAAGGTGAACTACTAGCAAGTTTTGTCACATATTGACGTTGGTCGAGCTGAGACTCGAACTCACACTGACAGAGGTGAGATGTGTGAGTGATCTGTAAAGGTGAGCGCCATTGACAACGAGGTCATCTGGGGCCCGTTAGTGCAAAATAAAGAAGATTACTTTTAATGGAAGAAGAAGAAGATGATGATGATGATGATGATGAATTTTTTTTAAGAAAAGGTCAGATACATAGTTTCACAAACTTATTTCAGAAAGAAAACAGGGACTGTATCTTAAACACAACGTTACAATGAGGTTCGAATCATAACGGGACCAATATAACCAAATGAATGGATTTTTATACCACTGAAACAGTGACTGAGACGTGCTATTCGCTATCAAAATTAGTTCCAAAATGTATTTGCATGAAGGTGAGAACATCGCTATCGATTTTCTGGTACCTACGTTTTCATATGCACAATTAAATCAATAAACTTGCTTGTTATAAAGGCAACATACCATGAGTCTTTAATGTTCAGTACATTTTAGATGGACGTTGAAATGAAAAACGCAATATCCCACGCGTCTTCAATTTTGAATACTTTTTAGATGGACGTTTAAATAATACAGAACGAGAGTCTCAGCTTGGAATATTGCCTTAAACCGGTTCAGAATATTGAATTGTGTGATTTAAACATGTCATTGTCGCTTCCAGCTAATGAGCTCAAGATTTTTTAAAGATAACTTTGAAAGGGACTTACAATTACGAATAAATTAAAGGTAAAAAGTTCAACAGAGTAGACACAGAGAAAGAAAGTGAATTGGCTTTAGCAGCCGTTCTCGATCGTGGTTTAAATAACTTCTTTTCAGAGACAGTTCATTCATTAGGACACTACGTGTTGGACATATGTTTCAAAAGAACAGTCAGATAACCAGCAGACAGATTGTTGATGATTTTACAGACAAACCAGTATTGTAATTAATTCTTTCTTTGACTTGAGCGAGAATTATTCTTTCAACACATTTGCAGAGCACGTTTTGAACATTTGGTATGATTCTAGAAGCCATTTTGACAAGTTTACCGAGTCTTTCAAAGGTATTTCTAGTTTTCTCCCAGATCGTGATCCGTAACATAAGTGTATATGTGTGTGTCCAAATTGGATTTTCTGAATCGAAGCTATTTTACTCTTATGACGGATCCCAAGTGAATTGCAAATTCAATAGTCTGGCCCAGATGATAAAGTCGCTTTTGTTTTAGAACACCGCGGAAACCATGGAAATACAGAAATAGCTAGCAAGAAATTTAACTCACAACATATATATAGGCTTCTATTATAAAATACAACCTATTTTACACTGTAGAGAGAACAGTATGCGCAAATCGAACGTGAAAATTGAAACGTTCATAAGACATTAATACATTACTGTTCCGACTCTAAAGTCACAAATGAAGTAACAGAAAGAAGCAAAATCAACACGTTGTGTAAAATCTAACAAATAATTTAATTGTCAAAGTTATAAATAAAAATATGCGAGGAACTTACAGTATTATGAAGTGAATCCAAAATAACCCTGATAAAGCTCTGTGAATATCCAAATGACTGAAAAGTTCCGTATAAATTTCAAATCGGAAATGTAGTGGTCCATCAAGAATCGTAACATTGTCAAGATGGCGTCGTCCAGAACTCCTCTGAATAATTCACAACAGTTCCAGAATAATATTATAATCCAAATAATGAGCACTTTCTACTTCCACTGAACAGTCCAAACAAATAATTTTCCTCTCGAATAATATCGAAGTACAACATAAAACATCTCTGCACACTAACAACAGGAACACAAGAAGTGAGGATAACTACTGCTCAGTTCTACTTTATATACACCTTCTATTACGACCATATTTCACAATATACCCAACGTGACGGATCTTATTACTGATTTTGCCTCGAAAACGCCTATTCATGTGACCTAACCCAACAAATGGGAATATGCTGAATTCTTCTAGAACAGTTCAAAAACCCATCATCCAATGAGAAATTAATCCAAAGGCGCCATTAAGTCTTATTGTTAAGATTATTATTAGTAATTGTCAACACATACGTCAGCATCTATTGTGGATCATGTGTAATGGTAAGCTCTTAAAAGATTCAGGTCACGTAGACAAAATCTAACTAAAGATATTCTGTACAATTTACAACCGTGAATAAAATTTACAAAAAATTAAACAAAATCATGTACCAGCAATTACACAAATATAGATAAACATAACACAGCCCTCTTGAGGAAAAGAAAGATTTATGCTATTCCTTTTTCATATTAATTAAACACACAAAATAATAATAATAATAATAATAATAATAATAATAATAATAATAATAATAATAACAACAACAACAACAACAACAACAATAATAATAATAATAATAATAGTAATAATGAAATTACAATGTAAGACTTATAATGAATGTACTAAAATGTATACAAAATAAAGCAAAATAAAACTCATAAACACGTGACAGTGAACAAGCGATTAAATTATCTTTTCCCTTGATGTGCCGAATGTCGATGTTGTATATTTGGAAGATCAATCTCAGTCTCAACAATCTTTGATTTTTATTTTTCATTTTGTTGATGAAAGTAAGGGGGCTGTGATCAATGAATACCTTTTTGAGTGAGTAGACAGAAGATTATATCTTGCTACTTCCCAGTCAAAGACATAATCTTTCTCTTTTAACAACACCAATGGTCCATGGACAATATGTCCAAAAGATAGTTCAAAAGAACTAAAACTGACCAACTGACAAATAAAACAAGATCTACAATATTTGGAAACATTATTTTTAATTTCCGGCCAATACAAATTATGTAAGGTTTTGTGGTAAGTCTTGATCCTATGTAACATTACTCTCTTAACAGGCTCAGGTTACGTAGGCAAAATGTAATTAAAGATATTCTGTGCATATTTACAAATATGAATAAAATGTACAATATTAGAAAAAATCACGTAAATTAGGAGTTAGTATATATATATATATATATATATATATATATATATATATATATATATATATATATATATATATATATATATATATATAAAACAACTACGAAACCATGGTAATTTCAAATTTGAATTAGTCATTGCGTGTTTGCTTGAAAGTGGTGGCCTGAAGCCAAGTGACTATTCAAGCTGAAATTTAATTTGAACATACGTGTGGTCAAAAATTTGTTTCCATCGCTGAATTGACAAAACTTTAAAGCAAGGCTAGATCTGCGAGTTTTCACACGCAAGACATTATTTCAATGCGAGGAAAAAAAAAACGATATAACTATATTGCTATCATTTCTGAATTGTAAGTGATCGCCAATAGTTTTCTTGAGGGTGAAGTGTTAGCTTTCTGTAAGTCTAAGTCGTTGTAGTCGGCGTACTTATTACGAAGTTAACGTCATTGTCGTAATACCTATATTTTCACTTTTAATGCATTCTTTATTGTCATAATCCTTGTTTGCAACGTTATTGGCATACTTATTTCATCTTTTTATCGTCGGCGTCATCTTAGTTTTTGTTATTGTTGTTGAAATTAATTCTATTCAATGTTCCTATTCCTACCTTGTGTTCATCAAAGATTATTCGGAACACCTTGTCTCGGGCTTCAATGGACTTCCTGTAAACATGGCCGCATTTCCCCGGAAGGAAGCGCAGAAAAGGGAACATGCGCAGTGTGCTGTCTACATTCGGATCAATCAGTCGATAGAGCCAATCACAAAGGTCCCACATCATCCCGTGGTCGGGATCTGACTCTGGCAAAGTTTTTCCAATCAACTGAAATGACAGGAAATGTGATTAAGTGGTGTGTTATAATGCCTGAAATAAGCTGTAATTGACAGGAAAGTGTGCCTACAAGAAATTAAAAGTAAAGGGAACAAGTTTAGCATTATCACCAATATCGAAGGAGTAAGTTACATTGACAAAAGTCCAGTGGTGTAAAGCCTTTCTTCTCTAGGCTGCTTGCAAATTACCTACATCAGGTCTCATGAAATCATGTATAAAACTGAAGGACACATGAACTGAAATAGGAGAACTTTGTGTCGCCGTGAAAGCATGAAACATTGACCCTTTGCCTGTTTGCTTCCCCCACCCCACCCCTGAACGATATTCTTCGATCCGCTCCTGAATAGTGAACATATATGACTCAATTGTTGGCAACTGACGACTGAAAGGGCACTGCAGTGCAAGAATATTTCTCGTTCTATTTACTATTTCATGATTCGTGGGCCAAGGCAGGCTTTAATGTTTGATTTTGTGTTTTACTTCATGACAACCCAAATAGCTAATTCAAGCTGGAATGAAGTACCTTGCATGACACCGCTACGGTGGCCTAGTGGTTAGAGCGTCCGCCTCGGACGCGGGGGGAAGCGGGTCCGAACCATGGCTGAGTCATACCAAAGACTTATAAAAATGGTACTGACAGCTGCCTCGCTAGGCGCTCAGCATTAAAAGGTTAGGGTTAGGACTGGTCGGTCTGGTGTCAGGATAATGTGACTCCGTTGAACATGATGCTACGTGTCTGTGGCATGATGTCCCAGTGCTAGACATCACTATAAACTGCCACATTGCAGACATGGTAGCCATTTGACTGAAAAATAGCTACTTTAAAAATCCAAATCACACACACACACACACACACACACACACACACACACACACACACACACATAGAAACACAACTTGCCCAGAAACAAACCACGGTAGTTTTTCGATCTCGAGCCTAACACGCTAACCACTGAACCACTGAATATTAAAATCGTCCTATTACAGCGTGAGCTGCACTTTAGTTCTCATCACGTTTTGGGAACAGAGGGTCAGACTTGATAACCCCTTAACTTCAACTTGTCAGTTATAAATTTAATTTATCGCTGTGTGCATGTATGTTGACCTTTCTATATGGTAACATGCATTGCAAACCTTAGTTTTTTGGCATTTAAAAGATGGCATGACATTCATTTGTATTGCACGGCCGAAAACAGGGCTGGATTAAGGCTTGGTCGTGGGATTTAAAATACGGTACCCTTACTGAGCTACAAATACACCATGAAATAGTTTTTGAACTGTTCTTTATATGTGAATAATTATTATAGCTATATTGGGCTAAGTATTACAAGGTTTAGACTTATATGTGGTTAATATAAACACATGTAATTTTATCCACGCCAAGGGGGGCCGGGGCATGATTAGGGGTCTCTGCGCACGTGCCCCTGGTCCTCTGCCCCCCTCCCCTTATTCCGGCCCTGGTTGAACATGACTGTAAAAGAAATTGCGAATCTGTATGGTTCATTTTTATTCAAGAAACCTCTTCTAATGAATCAGTAAACAAGATCTGATCAGCAACGTAAACAATAACATTTATTTCCGCATTGTGAGCTTAAAAATAAAGTATTATTTCGACCAGGAGTGTACAACCACATCCTTTAAAAGTCTGCCTGATCAGTGACAGACATATTTTTACTGAGTGAAAAAGAAAGGTACAGCATTTGTTATATCTAGTGCAATTAAGGATAAAGGTACTTATTGCACAGTAGGGGAATGCGTGCGATATGCAGCAAGGGGAGACTGTTTCCTATAATTCTCACAAAGAAGAATGCCCACGGCACGCGGAAATTAACACTCAGTAAAATGCGCAACCCAAATAGATTTCTGTTCAGAAATGTAAGGTATATATATACGAAGTTATACATACAAATCGACCCCTGCATACCAAACAGACAGTAAAGCGTTTACCCTGGATCTGACAAATTGTCATTGTGTATACGGATCCACAGAGAATATCTACATTTCTAGAGTGGATATAATTAAATGTTTCATAAGTAAAGTGGACATATTGTATTAATGTTTCCACTTCAGTGAAATATTTCCCTATACCTACTAACAAATTCGAAGATTTTCTTTTTAATTATATGATGAAGAAAAAAATTGTCGAATTCTTTGGATTTTCTATTCCATTATGCGCCGTTGTGATTTAAGAGTTAATGTATTCATATGAAAATGAAAAGATTTTATTTTCGTTAATTCATTCCTTGGCCAGATTGATACAGTGGACATTGCTAGGGTTAGAGCACTGTTGAATCGTCACAGACTAGTCGAATCCTACAGACATCTGAGCATAACATCTTTAAACAAAAGTTTTTAATGATCTTGCGTTTACCTGTAACGAGTTGGGTTGTTTATTTTATTTCTGAATTCAAACGTGAAGTATGTGTCCTTAGAATGCATGCAGCTCATTTTGTTAACAGACGTGGAACTCAAGTCTCGACAGTCACTTAATTTTGGTTGCAATAAAAACTCATCTATCGCATAATCAAAAAAATTCAAACACTTGCAAACCATGATTGTGAGTGCGATGAGAGTTGAAATCACAAATTAAATAAATTGAGTCTTATATTTAATCAAAAGTATTGCCCCAAAAAGTATTCCGTTTGCCATATATTATAACATGAACTGTGTGGGTAATACTGAGTAATGAATAGAAACAGGTCATTTAAGTTCATCACTTTCATAAAGGTGGTACTTGAAACCTACATCTTGTTGTTTGGAATTTGTTTTTAAACATTTTGTTTTCAATTTCACATCCTCAAAAGTGTAAAAATTCTTGGTGTACTTTAAGATCTCTTCATCCTCTGTGTATGCGTGCGAGAGAGAGAGAGAGAGAGAGAGAGAATGAATCAGGCCTAAATATGGAATATAAGTTGTAATGACATACAGAGGGCAGACATCTTTCCTAAATGGGAACATTAAGTAGTCCAAGTTGTGATATCGCCATAGTGGCGATAATATTTTTATCGCCATTGTGGCGATATTAATTTTTCTCACGCTGATACATTACAATATCTCATGCAATATATAATAAATAACTATATGAAATTTATATAGAATGACACAATAATAATCAAGCAAGTAAGATAGTTAAAACTCTCTCCAAGCATGAATAGCTACGCCTCTTGAGTGTTAAATATGTACGTGAGGACATTAAAGCAAACAATATATTGCTAAAAAAATAACCTGCGTCGATTTCAAAGGGTCATCAATCACAATTCACCTAGGGGCTTTTAAAAAGTCGACTGGTTCTCTAGAACGGAGACATTCAGTCACTTCCACGTACTTGATCTTGCTAAACGGCCCTGTGTATTAATGAATTTAGCTACCCTCAGTTCCTTCCTTGTACAACTGAAATGTCCATCTATCTATTCATCCGTCCCTCCGTCCATACATTCATTCATATTCAATTATCTATTTATATGAACACGCATAGAATTAACGCTAAAATGTACTCTCAAGAAAGTAAAAGTAAATTATGGTACACAGTCTCTCTCTCTCTCTCTCTCTCTCTCTCTCTCTCTCTCTCTCTCTCTCTCAATCAATCAATCAATCAATCAATCAAAAGTCGGCTTCAAATGCAAACAACACTGACCTATAATTCTCAACGGATTTGGTCGGTCTCTGCAGAGTGTTAGTACTAATCATTAGAACAAACAACGTAAAACCCTGATCAGCTGGCTAATTATGCGAAAGCAGATCTGGGTCTATGTTAGCTGCACTTCGAACCGTCCTATAAGTACATTATACATCGTATATAAATATGCTGTAATGATTTCTACTTACCATGGTGTACAATACGTTGCTCAGAATTTTTTTTATTAACTCATGTGGGTTAAATGTGTTTCCATTTGTATCGTTAATACTGTTGTTACATCTCTGTAAAACCTCGGAAAACGATGTTTCGAACCTGGACTTTCCAGTCAAATAGAAATGGACATCTCTTTGCAATATCATCCTTAAATTCAAAATTTGCTCCGAAAGATCAGCTCCCCCGATGTGTTTGCGGTCTTTGTAAAAGAATCTTGATGAGTTTACTGTCCGATCATTTGTATGTGCTCTAACAAAGTTGGAATCAAACACCTTTTGCATCCAGTGTAAGGACGTCAGTACAGCTATTCTCTTTCCTGGAAGGGCAAAGTGGTAAATAGGTCCGTACTCCTTACTCCACTCCGTACACTGATGCGGCATCCTGTGCATGTCAATTTCATGAAGATTTCCAAATAGTGGCCAACCCTTGGGTCCCGGTAGGGGCTGGTATAATCCCTTTTTCTTCTTTGCCCCCTTTTTCTTCTTTGCCCCCTTGTATAACCACAGCAGTGGCAAGGAAAGCAGAAAAATTAGTTCCCGGGTATATCCACTGTCAAACATTCTGGCATCTGTTTGGTACTCGGGCGCCTTCAGCGAACCACTCAAATGGGTAGTGCTTGCAATAAATGCTAGCATTTGGATAGCCTGTGTTTATATTATGGATTAACTAGTTTAAAAAGTACTGAGTACCTTTGATTACGTATGCCGTATTTTCCACAAAAAAATTAACCAAATCAAGGACTCGTTATAAATGAGTCATTATCGTCCGAAATCTCCAACTGAATACACTTGAGCATGCCGTACTCCCACAACAACAGGCAATTTATTGAACTTCAACTGAAGCGATGAGGACATTCGACTGTTCCAACCTACGACCAATGTACCAAAACGCGATTTTAGTGTCTCCGCTCTAATTTGTTTGGGGCAACCGGCAGTGTACTGTGCGTGTACAATATATGTTGGAAGATATGCATGATCAGCACTACAAAGTAGAGCACAAGTAGACTTTAGATAGATTTTAAATATTGCAACTACGTACATAAAACCCCTCCCCTTCATTTCGTGTTCTGTACAAGTGATGTGGATTTATTTATTCCTTATGCGTGCATGTGTTTCAAGCTATTTGGTTCTTCGCACAGTTAACTCATTTATGCGGATCACCACACTTTTGATTATTTTATATTTTATTCTCAGATTTTTGTTATAAACTCGTTATATTCTGTCCCCAACATGAAAAGGACACGTAGTTTACACCTTTAAAATTAATACATTCTATTACATGGTCTTGTTTTTGTTTTGTTTTTGTTTTTCTTTATTAGCTTTCTTTTTGTAGATTTCACCCGTCATTCAATCTTACATATAAATACACACATTTGACTTTCTTTCTGTGCGTAACGCTTGCCAAAGAAGAGGTCGCGAGGGTGGCTTCCAAATAAAAAAAAAAATTGCATTTTTATATTCCAGCTTTCTTTTAAACTCGCTCCTACCAATTTTTTTTTTTATATATATATTTGTTTTGTATTCCCGTCTAGGACGGGCAATTAACAGTTATGCAGTAGTTTAGATTGGTCCACTCTCATCAGCTCTTGTGTTGCGTGTTTAGTTTGTTTTCACAAGTCATTATGTATTGCAACATCAGCTTGATGAGATCAGCAGGTGAAAAAAACTGTTTTGTATTTGCGCAATCACCAAAGTTTGACATGTTCTTTACGTAATAATTACAGGAAACTAAATAAATACTGCTTGTCAAACAATTAAATCAACAAAAGTCGGATTTTCAAATATTTTGAAGCATGTCGCTGATTTGATGGTGACTATATGATAAATGATGATAACTGTTAAATACTGGTAAATTTGAAAATTGATGATAAATGTTACATACCGGTAACTGGATACCGTAAATGTACACAAATCGTTGAGCTGTGATTATAAATAAATCATTACAAACAGTATTACTCTCTCTCTCTCTCTCTCTCTCTCTCTCTCTCTCTCTCTCTTAAAAATTGTAGCTATATTTCCAAGATCTTTTCTACCTATCCCTTTATCTGTCTATATGCATGTGCATATCTGCTTTTGCTATTCCAACTGTTTCTACATTTCAGCTCTTTCTAATCTACATATCTATCTACGTGTATTATTTACATATATATTTATAGATAACATTAGCTATCGGCATATGGTTGTAGGAGCCAATAGAGATATAAAGGAAACAAAAGTTTCCTTAAATATTGTGTAATTTCCTTAAAATGGACCATATTTTGTTTTATTGTACTACTCATGTTATAATATTATTTTTAAATTATTAGTAAATATGTTTACGAGATTTGGCCTTTTTCCCATTGGACAGGTCGGTCAGGTGGTATCTCCTGGCCAAATATGGAAAAGTGTTGGGCTTGTGTGCGTCCGTCTCGAATCAGAAGGAGGCTCTCGTCTATTCCTAATGGAAGCGAGTGTGTTCGCTTACGTCAGAATTTGTCTCTTCAGCATTTTGTTTCAGACAAACACCGAGTCTTATATCTTACTCAGTCAGGGAGAATTTTAGGAATCTAGTCTATTAGTACTGACACAATTTATGGCTGTAAATTTGCTGACTAGGTATATAATAAAAATGTGACGGGGGGGGGGAGATTTGCACTTGTTTGTAAGGGCGCAATCTTTATCAAAATGGTATATAGTTGTAATGCGAAAATAAATAATATTACTCTCAATATATTTTAGTGTAAATTACTTTCAATATGATTTAATGAAAAATTACTTTTTAATATAATTTAGAGAAAATTTCAATCTTATTACTTTTACTCAAAATTTCTGTCCTAATACATCCACGCTGAAGCAGTAGCTATTCATCTTGGCTGTTTTTCATGTTTGCATTTTGAGAACTTAACTTAATCGGCTGAATATAGCCTGTTTTGTGTTTACGTTCCGTTATACCATATGCATGCACAAATGTCTGAGCGGCACTGATTTCTTCCAACACTTCGACCAATTGTTGAGGTAAGTTGCCAGATGAATCCTCTGCAAAAAAAGCGAAAGGTATGCTTGTGACCTATAATACTGAGACTGAAGCGGCTCATTTAGGGTAAAAGTACAATTCCTCTGTGTGGTTGAGCTTTTCCAAATCGAATGGCCCATTTTTTTTTTTTTTAAAAATCCCCGT
Organism: Megalonaias nervosa; assembly: GCA_016617855.1. Classification (NCBI taxonomy): domain Eukaryota; kingdom Metazoa; phylum Mollusca; class Bivalvia; order Unionida; family Unionidae; genus Megalonaias; species Megalonaias nervosa. The sequence continues at coordinate 35,061 of JAECUM010025236.1, read as the reverse complement.
GATTATTTTGTTTAAACATCTGGGGTCCCTAAAACAGATGATCTCAATATTAGGTAGTTTGTATCAAAAACCGTACATTTAGAATCTCTCAAAGTGGGAAGAAAATCTCACAGAAGTTTGCACATATCAAAATCTTACTCTCTGAGTTTAATCTCCAGCAGTAAACAAAAATTTCGTGAGCTGAATTTTTGAAGCTCAAGAATTTAGTTTTTGGAATATTTATTAACTTTTAAAGTCAAATGGTCATGCCTTGCAGGTGTTTTCATAAGACTTATGCAGCTCCAGCAATACAAAATCTCAAGATCGATGTAATAAGGACCATAACAAGTATTACTGTGTACGCACATCAAACTTAAGGCTGAAATTATTTATTGAGTTTCACAAACCTCGCTTGAAATATACACAATGTAGGATTATATTTATCGCACGACAAAAAAATGCTAAGTTTACTTGAGCAAACCGCAGATAAGTAGAGTATAAAAGGACTTCGAAATATATTCTGATGCCTGGATCGTAATGCATTTCCTTTGCATGAGGTTATGACGTCATTTGTGGTTTGTTATTACGCTTGTCACATGCATAAAATATGATATGCCATGGCTATATCAACGTGAAGAGCACAGTAGTCGTTAACTAAATATGGACCTGAAAGGGGTAATAATTTAATATTACATTTATGAAACGAACTGAATAATTTCCAGATTTTGCAAGCTTTGGCTATCAAAAGCTGGAAATTATTCTGCGAGTTTCATGCATTTAATTTTAAATCATTACCAATTTGAGATTATGTTTATCATATGGTTTTTATTTAAGTGGAAAGAGTTTAGAGAGAATGAGAAATTATTTTTTGTTGTGTTTTTTCTAACTCAGACGGCACACGTTTCAATTCTTGCGAGTAAAGTAATAGTCCAAGACGCGAGTTGAATTAATAATGCGCAATTCCATAACCAGTAACATTTAAAAGTAGATTTAATTTTACAAATTATAATTCAAAGAGTAATTGTACTTCCAAATCAATAGAACATTTGACACATACAACATCAGTTTTCAACACTGGATCCTGTGTGGTGTTACTTAGTTCATGCATGGGTTTCGATGAGACTGTTTACAGTGTTTCAACCTAAATTGTGTCGATTCCACTAGTATGGACATTCACAACAAATGCAGTATTAGATACGACAGAACAAATAATACTCTGATTATAAGATATTCATGTGAGAGAAGGGTTACTGGATGCAGAAATTATACTAAAATTAGACTAAGAATTATGCCGAGTATAGCAACTCCAGATTTAATGTATTTGTAACCAAATATTTGCATTATCTGATTTTTAAGAGTACTGTGCTTGGATAACTTTCTGTCGGTTGAGAGACCGGCATTCCAAATCAAATAATTCAAATATCCGGTCACCTAAACTTCCAAGCTACAGCCAAGTGAATGGAAATCAGTACCGGCAAGTCTCCTCAATTCTCAGCAACATTTGTTACATCTAGTACAGTTTCTGCGTCTGGTGATATTCCCTTCAAAGGAAAATCCCAAAACAGGAACTTTATTTCTTCTACCAAATCCAATACTGCATCTATGATGAATATCCATGGTGCAAACTTGTCGGTGGAAATATTCTAAACAGCCACATGCAAATTCATGTATATGGCGCTTCAGCTACTCCGCAGAGATGACCTAATCATGTGAACTCTGTGTGTGTGTGTGTGTGTGTATGTGTGTGTGTGTGTGTGTGTGTGTGTGTGTGATTTAGATTTTTTAACGTTGCTCTAAAAAAATTTCAGTCATATCGCTACGATGTCTGCAGTTTGACAGTTTATAGTGATGCACTGGGGTGCACTGGGGCATCATGCCGCAGACATGTGGCATGATGTCCCACCCAGTCACATTATCCTGGCACCAGGCCGACCATACCTAACACTAACCTCTTAATGTGAACTCTGTAATAACACATAGGAGTTTCCGGTTTCTTTTTTTACAATTATCCTACTTGGTACATATGTTCTGTTGATTAAAGACAATTGCTATTATAATTGTTATTTATTAAAAATTAAACTTCTAAACGTTATTTTTAATCGAAATGTTCAATGCTGCTATAACTCGCGTCTGGGACTATTTTTTTTTTTTCACGCGCAATAATTGAAAGGTGCATCGTCGTTGACAGAATGAAATGCTGAATAGGACGTGTTCCTCTTTCTCTTTCTCTCCACTCTAAATCAAAACTATGTGGTAAACAGAATACAAATGGATAATGATTTAATATTGCATTTACAAATCTTGTTGAATAATTTCCAGCATTTGCGAGCCTTCAACTCATATCATATATTCAATATTAATTCATTTTCCATTTGAGATCATCTACATCACATAGTTTTTATTGAGAGAAAAAAGGTCTTGATAGAAAGAATAATAAATTGTTTGCGGCATTTAATTTATTTCCGGTATTGACACATGAAAAAAGTCTTAGATGCGTGTTAAAGCAATATGGCACAATTCGATCACATATAACTTTAGAAGTAGATTTTGTGTTTAAAATTACATTTCAGAGAGCATCTGTCCTTCCAGTTAATAGAAAATTAGATAGGACAACAACGTTTTTCAACACTGGATCGCTGATGGAAATTCCTGTGTGATGTCACACAGTTCATTCGGTCAGATCAGCTGAACCTGTTGACACGCTATATACATGGATTTCGATGCGACTGTTTCAAACGTTTCCACCGAAAAGAGAGTCAATTCCACCATGGACATTCACCGCAGATGTAGTAGTACATACGGCAGAATAAACATAATTTCACTTGATGGATATTTGTCTGAAGGGATGAGTACTGGATGCAGAAAACAGTGCTAAATCTAAACTTGTTATGCCGCAGCCGGTTTGCATTCATATAGCTCTAGTGATTCCGAGATTGAAAATTTCTGTGACCGGAGATTTGCTGTGGTTGGATAACTTCTTGTCAGCTGAGACCAGCATTGGACGACATTCTCTTCATAACAGAGGTGATCCTATTTACTCCTCTAGGTTGCCATTTAATCTGTGCTGTCCTGCGGGTTGGGTGCAAGATCTGTAAAGTGTGGTAAAGGCAATATGATGGGCAATGCTTGGACTATAGTAGGCTGCCGGGTGTTTTCTCTGCAGAGACGCAGTATGTCGTGATCGGTAGTGCGATGGATTTACTTAGTTCTCCCTCATTTTCGGTTTAACTATGCCAAAGTCCAGCGGATTTATTCATATTCTGGTTTTAGTTTGGCATTTAGAGAATTCAATGTGGGGTAAATGGGTCATATTCCGACATATGTAACCATTCTTGTGTAATTTGTGATAGTCGCCTGCTTTTTCCAAGTGACCATTCGGCCACCACTTGGATAGACGGTCGCCATATTGTTAATAGCAACAGTAAAATAGATTTATCCCAGACGGCAGGGCAAGCAACATTCCCACGGTCGTAACCAATCAATAATGAAAATACTGCGCTAGGATTTCATTAGCCAATAAAATTTACCAAGCAATTATATTTAACATGATGACATATCAAAAATAAAAAACTGTAAACACCGTATATAATGTGTACCTAATATGTAATAAAACTGAGGATCTCAAATGGGTAATGATTTAATATTGAATTTATGAAGCGAGTTGAATAATTTTCAGTTTTTGCGAGCCTTAATATCCTCACGGGTCAATCACACCACTAGTAAATAGTTCAATGAAAATTTATTGTTGTGTGGCATTTAAATCTTCAGTTTCATGATTTTCCACAAACGCAAGTTGGCAAGTTGGCTTTTTAGTTCATCCGTGTAGTTTATTTTTTTTTAAACGACCTATAACCCACACACCTCTAACTGCGGCATCGTGAGTTTTGTCAAGACTCTTATTTATTGGTAAAAATGTTCCGAAACATTTCTTTGGCGACACTAGGGTACATCTCTCTATAGATGACGATCTCTCTTGATAGATGACGATATGTCATGAGTTAGAACTGATGCAGTGTGTTTGCAAAATGTCTTATCATAAAAGGTAAGAATTTCCATTAAATCAGAAAACTTTCAAACCCGATGGCGTGTAATTAGAGCTTCCAACAATTTCATCCCAAGTTTCAAGTATCGACCGGAAATGATTCAAGAGGAGTCATTGACACTTCCCATACACGCATGCACAAACGTGCATGCAATCTAGAGGCATTGCAAAGTCTATACCATTTGACCGACAATCGTCGCCAAAAATTGGATAATAAATATTTGTTAGTTTGAAGTTCTCTTTAGCTGGAAACTATATGGCGGTTCTACAGATGGAAACTATATTGCGGTTCTACAGACAGATCGATACAAGGCTGCGAGGTATATGCAGTACAAATATAGGTGACGAATATTTCTTTTTAACGCAAGTAAACAGAAAATTGCATTCAGTACCACAGTCTGGTACAAACCGAAGAGACTCTTCGAATAAATTATTCAATGCTAGTAGTGAAGGGGGGCACCCTACGGACAATGGGAAAATACATTACAGACCCCTCTGGGTACGTCTACGGACACGATTTCTACGGACAAAATATCACCCTGGGTACGTCTACGGACAATGGGAATTTTGTATAGCGACTAGCACACCATGCCTCAATATGACGTCACGGTACTGGACACTTGCAACAATGTAGCAAGTACCGTGACGTCATGCCATCTGTTTCATTTCTATACAAACTATTATGCATTCGCGATCGTGTCAGTGGATAGTATAGTATGTTTTATGCCTTTACGTTCGTTTCCATAGATTGATGAACATCAGTCTATCCTACCCAAGTTATACAACCGACTAAAAAAAATTTTAGGTTAAGAGAATAATGTTTTTGTGAGTTACACATAAGTTATACAATCGAATAAAAAAAAATTTAGGCAAGAAAGAATAAATCTTTTCGAGGAAGTGGAGTGACAATAAACGTGTCCTGAAAAAAAGTATAAAAACTCTTGTCTTGTCTGTCTTCGTGTCAAAAGTGACATTTCTTACACTACTATGGCTACCTCTACTGTCTCTGCGCCCTCTTCCTTCACTGTCAAAGTCATTGATGAACACGTAGATCGGACTAGTTGGGAGGTCTTGTATCTTCGCCATCCCTTTAACATGCTCATGGCCGAACCTAGCGGTTCCGGCAAAACCAAATTTGTCAGACGTTTGATCGAACATAAACATCATTTGATCGATCGTCCACCTCAACGAATCGTGTGGTGTTACAAAGAGTGGCAATCGGCGTACAGCATTCTGCGAGAAAGTTAAGGCGATCCCATCGTCTTTGTGGAAGGCATTCCTGGCGAGGACGACGGGATCGTGTCTGACCCTAGTCAAACTCATTTGGTTATTTTTGACGACATGTTAGAAGAATACGAAGAAGAAATTAAACTCTGGTTTACGCGCAAATGGCATCATCGTAATGCCAGTGTCCTTTACATCACCCAAAATTTGTTTCAACAACGTAAAGCCCATCGTACCATCAGTCTCAATGCTCATTATGTAGTGTTGTTTAAAAGCCCTAGAGATAAATCGCAAGTGCAAGTCTTAGCCAAACAGTTAGGAACGCCCTGGCTGACTCATGCGTACGACGATGCCACTCAAGCTCCACACGCTTATTTACTCGTGGATTTAAAACCCACCACTCCCGATTATTTGCGATTTCGTACCCATCTGTTTCACCACTGGTGCAAAGACGGAGGACCTGTCGTGTACACGTCCCCTTCGTCGACTTAAACAACCACCAAAAAAAATCTATAAAAACCTCGGTCACTTTGGCTCTGTCTCACACATCGTCAACATGACGTCCCTTCAATCTCATCTTCCCATTAAATTGATTCGTGCCTTGTACGGTATCAGTCGCGAACAAAATCCACAAATACGTGCTCGTGTCTTAGAAGCTAGTCTCAAAGAAGTCTTACGATGGTTTACGGTGACAGCACGTCAATTACTGCAAGGCATCATTCAGATTCCACTTCAAACCAAACGTTTTTTTGAGAGAAACAAAGTGGCCTTGACTTAGCTAGCCGATCCTCGCATTGACACTCAAACCAAAAAGCAAATCATTTTGAAACCTGGAGGAAGCGGTTCTCTAGGAGGTGTCATCATTCGTTCCCTCTTAAAATGGGATCCTAATGCTCCCAAAGTCGTCCCCAAGAACAAAGCCACGCCCAAACGTACCCAGAAGAAAGAGACAAAGAGCAACGGTGTCAAGACCAGGTCACAGCCTCAGAAAAAGAAAAAGAAAAGTCCACAGAAAACTGCTTCTACCCGCAAGAGAGAGTCTCCAAAAACTTCTCCTCCATCGGTGACACCCTCTTCCTCTTTAGCGGCAGTGGCCGCTGCTCACAAAGTACCTGCCCCCAAAATCAAAGTCCAAGAGAGAACGGGTGTGTTTCAGAGTTTACTGGATTTGTCCAAGCAAGAACTGTCCCGATTTAGTCCGTTGCGAACTCCTCCACGTGTGTGTTGCCTGTCATCAAGTTGATACGACGTAAAGACAATCAGTGGCGACGCATTCCAGTATAAAAAGACTTCAGGCAAACAATACGGATCAGTGTTTTTGTGCTGCTAAACGCCCAAAGTTGTCCCCTCCAAAAAGTGCACACCGTTACCATCGTGTTCCTTCTTCGTCCAAAAAGGAAAAGGAAAACGAAAAAGACAGTCACGTCATCCTAAAAAGCGCTTAGCCAAACATCGATGTCACCCCCAGAAGAAACACACTCGTCCAAAGAAAAAAAGGAACAACCAAAGGAGAGGACATGTTACGGTACTTCTCAAAGGAATTAATTTTAACCCTCAAAAAAGATAAAATGACGCATGTCGAGCCATGGATGTCAGTGTATGTTGTACACCAAAAGATGTCTCCTCATTGTCGTTCTCCTGTCCAGAAAGGAAAAAGAAAAAGAAAAAGACAGTTTCGTCATCCGAAAAAACGCTTAGTCAAACATAGACGTCACCCCCAGAAAAGACACACTCGTCCAAAGAAAAAGAGGAGCCACCAAAGAGGAGGACTCTTTGGCGATTTTGGAAAATACATCGTCACCTTTATGACGAAGCGATAGTCCTCAAAAAAGGATAAAAGACCGTGTGACAAGTCATCGACGTTAGTGTATTTTTTGCTGTGTGCCATGGAACCAATGAATCAACCAAGAAAGATGTCACCCCAAAAAAGACATTCCTCTTCTGCCCCCAAAGGAAAGAAAAGGAAAGGACTGCCACCTCGTTTAGCCAAGCACTGGGACATGTTGTCCGTCCTGTCCAAAGCTCCTCCACCCATGCGAAAAAAGCTCATTCAAACTGACTCCAAAGACGTCATCGATACCGTGTGCGAATGTTGTCTGAATGTCTTGAAAGGCACAATACCTTTGTCTAAACACCAGAAAGAATGCTTAACCAGACATCGACACGTTCTTCGCCAAATGGTCCAAAAGAAAATACCCATTGGTCAAAAGAAAAAGATGTTGGTGCAACGTGGAGGAATTTTGCCCATTTTGCCCATGTTACTGAAAGGAGTAATGGGAACAACAGGAGGACCCTTACTGAAAGGAGTAATGGGAACAATAGGAGGACCCTTGCTGAAAGGACTATTGGGAAACATCCTGGGGGGGATGAAGATAAAAAGGTCCAAGAAGATAAAAGGGACCTTTGGAGTCAAAAGATCTCAGACGCGATCCTTGAAATCCGATGGAAGGACGAAAACTGGCTTTAGTCCCTTACAAACGATGGATGGAATACCATCGTTGGCAAGAACAACGAACCCACATTTACCTCCCAATCCTCATTTGACCGAGATGTCCCACTTACAACACGAATTGCAATCATTGATGGATCGCAGCGATTTGTCAGAAACGGAAAAGTCTCAACTGTCAATTGTTGCAACGACTGCAACTCTTTCAACAGAAAGCTTTAGACGAAACAGCTCTACCCACTCTGAAAGATTTTAAGGCCTTGATGAAAAGTCCATCACCACTACCACCACTAGCCCCAGTAATCAAGACAGAACGTCCACCACCACTAGTCCCAGTGATCAAGATAGAAAAAGAAGAAGAGCTTCAAACTCCACCAGAAAAAGTACGCAAGTTAACAACACCACCTACATCCAGAATTGGTTGGATTAAAAAGATGATCGCTACCCTTCTTCCTCGGAAGAGAAAAAGAAAGAAGGGAAACTAGATGTGAAACAAGAACTGATTACCCCAGTTCAGACATCTTCCTCCTCGACACCTATCGCTCGTCGGATACGTAAAGCATTACAATCCAAGAAAATACCACACGAAGAAATGAGGAGCATCAGTGGAGAGTGGATCACTTATTAAAAACTGGAGAAGGTGTTAGCCAGCATTTACTACGATCCATCCCATCCTGCAGGTTACGGAGGAGTTCAGAAATTGTATCGTGCTGCCAAAACTCGACTGAAAAGTGTTCGTTTACCTCAAGTGCAACGCTGGTTACAAGAACAAGCCACGTACACCTTACACAAACCCATTCGACGAAAATTTTCCAGAAGTCGTACCCGAGTGGGGGGCATCGATCATCAATGGCAAGCCGATTTAGCCGATGTCTCTCATTTGGCCACCAACAATCGTGGTTACAAATACTTGTTTTGTGTCATCGACGTCTTTTCCAAATTTGCTTGGGTCGTGCCACTGACTTCCAAATCGAGCAGTGAGTTAGTGCGAGCCCTCAAACTGGTGTTGAAACAAAGTGGGCGTCACCCTCTTCGATAGCAAACTGACAAAGCCACCGAATTTCTGAACCATGCTTTCCAAAAAGAACTGAAGAAACGTGACATACATTTTTCACCACCGTGAATCCCGAAACCAAAGCCAGCATCGTGGAACGTTTTCAACGCACCTTGAAAGAACGCATGTAGAAATATTTTACGCATCAACACACTCTCAAGTACATCGACGCCTTGCCACACCTCGTCCAATCGTACAACCAATCTTACCATCGGAGCATCGGACGTGCCCCCCAAGAACTGACTCCGGACAACGAAGTGACCGTCTTCGAGCGTCGGTTTGGTACGTTCCCGACAATGACTGTTCCCAAGAAAGGTGAAGTGTTGGCATCAGGAGATTGGGTGCGCATTGGCAAAACCAAACGCACTTTCGACAAAGGTTACTTACCCAACTGGACCACCGAATTGTTTCGTATCACCGAACGTGTGCGTGGCCGTCATCCTCCCGTCTATAAATTGGAAGACATCAACGGGGATGTGTTAAAAGGAACGTTTTACTTGCCCGAGTTACAACGTGTGACCAAAGAAGAAGACGACGTGTACGAGATCGAAAGCATTCTAGATCGAAGAACCCAAAAAGTGGGAAAACGACGTGTCAAAGAAGTCAAAGTACGTTGGAAAGGATATCCTCCCAGTTTTGACTCTTGGATCGACGCTTCGCAACTCATCGACTATAAAAAGAAGTGACCATCATGCCCTCCAACACAGCCTCAGCTACCGCAGTAATTACTCCGTCGCCCAGTTCTTCTCTGCAAGATCTACAAAAGCAACCCTTGTGGGTGTGGAGAACGTGTGCCTAAAACGCAAATCGTCTTTTTCTGCCAAATCTTTGTGGTGTATTGTGTCATCGGTGTTGCCATTGCCAATTTGAGTTTGCAACAAGGAGACAAACAATTGTGGACCATTTTACTTAGCAGTTGCATTGGTTACCTTCTTTCCAATCCGTCTCTGAAATATTCCTCTAACGGAAACAACAACGGGAGTCTTGCGTCCAACGTTAGTCCCCCATTCAACAGTCACCCTAACCATCCTCTTTTAGACACTCCTCTGACTTCCAGTGACTCCTCGGACACTAGAACTGTGGAATTATGAATAACCAATTTTACTTAACGTTACCCAGTCATAGTTCCATGGAGGTGTTTCCCAATAACACATTGTGCTGTTACACGGCCAGATTACCTCAGGCCATCCAATTGGATCACGAAGCCCATTGGGAAGTGGCTTTAGTGGAAATGATTCACCCTACACAAATCAAAAACATCATCGAAAATCAAAACACTTTTACGGTAGAAGTTCATGACGAACATGTGCAACATCACTTGGATGAACGTAGCAGTCCAGCTGATTCTATGAAATCAGAAAACCCCAAAACTAAACGAACCACTTATCGGTTGAAAATTCTCTCAGGCTATTATTTTAGTGGTCAACATTTGGTGAACGCTATTGCTGACAGGTTCAATAACGTGTTTGGTAAAGCCTTGGAGAAAACCAGAAAAAGTGTCACGATCGATTACCACAAAATAGCTCGTCGCCTAATGATGAAATTTTCAGAGGACAAAGTATTGGCCATTACATTTTGCCCTGAATTGTATGACATTTTGGGTGGAGATCCTAAGTTGATTAAGATGCAAGCGAAATACCAGCCGTGTCCAGTAACTCGGATTTTGCGAAATATTTTAGATTCCCTGTAGAAATGAACCAAGGACTGAATTTGATTTTTGTTTACTCCGATGTGGCGGAGTACAACGTGGTGGGACACACCTCCGTACCGTTACTGCGTGTCATTCCTTTCAAAGTGGATTCTGCCACGAACGCTGACGAGGAAGGTGAAAACACCTATCACGTTCACCGCGAATTTGTACATCCTCGCTATTTTCTCGTCAGTAAGTCGTATTTCGACACCGTCAACATTACTATAAAAGGAGATCTGGGACAAAATATTCTATTCACCAATGGGAAAGTCACAGTGAAACTCCATTTTCGAAAACGATTACTCTAACTTTTTGTCAGTCATGTATCCTGTGTACCAAGAAGGCGCTCGACAACGAGGACATGATTTAGGAGATATGCTAAAATCAGCCTATCGTTCGGTGGCTCCCGTTTTGAAACCGATGGTGACACGGGGATTGCACGCCTTGAAAGATGCTGCGTTGACGCACGGCAAAGAATTTCTTCAAAATGTCATCATTGACAAACAAAACCCCAAAGAAGCTTTCTTGAGAACAGGCAAAAATGTCTTGCTTCAAACGGGTAAAGACATTTTAGGCCGGCGAGAAACTCCTATAAATGCCCCGGGCGATGCCGAGTAAGACATTCCTGCTTCCCTGACGCCACAGCAAGGACAAGGCAGTAAAAGACGACAAAAACACCCTTTCAGAGGACTTCACACCCATAGAGCTAGAAAGACTAAGAAAAGAAAAACTGTCCGAGAGTTAGACGTTTTTGATTATTAAATCAAAGAAAATGATGCACCGAGAGTCTTGCGCTTGTTCCAAGTCGGAACTGGATCTGGTTGCCATGCCACCCATCATGATGACAATGCAAGAATCCCAATGGGTCGAATTTCATCCGGTCTCCTCTTTCACGGATTCAGCTCCCATCGAGTTTGAAATCAAAGGACAACCGAAGATTACATCTATCTGAATAGCAGTTACTTGTATCTGAAACTCAAAGTGATCAAAACAGACAACACCAATCCGGGAGACGATGCTAGAGTAGCTCCCGTCAACAATTTCATGCATTCCTTGTTCAGCGAAGTGGATTTGTACTTGAATAACAAACTGGTCAGCAGTAGCATGGATACTTACCCTTACCGAGCGTACCTGGAAAATCTCCTGACGTACGGAAAAGAGGTCAAGAACACTCATCTGGATGCTTGCGTAGTTTGAAAACCTGACACCGTAGGTGAGAACAAGTTTAACGACACAGCCCTGACAGCCGATGACGATCCTCACAATGTGGGCTTTAACGACCGTCGAAGGAAAATCCTGCAAGGTCGTAATTTAGAACTGATAGATCGTTTGTATTTGGACACATGGTTGCAAGAAAAGTATTTGCTGAACGGAGTGGATATTCGCCTGAGACTCATTCGCAGCAGTGTCGCTTTCCATTTGATGGCTCATGCCAACGAGTACAAAACCATCATCCAAGAAGCCAGACTTTACGTGCGCCGCGCAGAAGTGTTACCTAAAGCGGGAAACGACATCAGTCACACATTGAGCAGATCGACTGCCAAGTATCCGATACGACACGTAGAAGTGAAAACGTTCACCATTACTGCTGGACTCCGATCCAAGATCGAAGATTATCTGTTCCAAGGACAGTTACCCAAACGTTTAATCGTTGGTATCGTCAGCAACGCAGCCCTCAACGGAGCCCACGATCAAAACCCTTTCCAGTTTAAGCACTACAAAGTGTCCAAGATCGAAGTCAGTCGCGATGGCAAGACCTTGCGTATCAGACCCTTCGAACCTAACTTTGCCCAGAAAAATTACTTGAGATCGTACTTGTCCCTGTACGAAGCTACCGGACAACTAGGAACCAACACCAGTCACGGTATTTCGTGCGAGGATTGTGTAGGAGGTTAAACTTTGTGGGCCTTTGATTTCACTCCAGACCAAGGCAGCGATGAGGAGCATTTCCACTTTTATAATATCCGGTCAACTGCGTGTGGAACTTCAGTTTGCAGAAGCTCTCACCGAGACGGTCAACGTCATCTTGTATGCCGAATTCGATAATACCAGAGAAAAATCAACAGTTTGAGAGAAGTCATTCTAGGCTATTAGAAATAATGGAAGACTCCTATCCCTCACTGAACGGTAGAGAATCTTTGGAAATGGAATGGGAGGATAGCGTGAAAACAGAACACCAAGACCAAGACAAAGAGGACGAGGTAGTAGTCAAGTCCAGATGGCCAGAACAAGAACAACATTTAGTGTCCTGTTTTGCTAAACACCTGGCGGATAAAATTACGGAATTGATCAAGAGAGATTGTTATGGATGTCAAAACGATCATCTCAGTCAAATTCAACACGATAAATGTCTGGTAATGAGTCAAGAAGAAAAATTGGACGAGTATCTGGACGAAGCTTGGAGTCTCATCTCGGAAGAAGCAGTGTTGCATGAGTGGTATAAAGGCTTGCGTGATCTTTCCTGCCCTCCATTGACTACTCTAGAGATCTATCGCATCGAATCTCTCTTAGCCCAGAGTTGGGAGACAAGGCGAAGAAACGGCTACTTGACAGAGCGTTTCAAACAAAAAGTCAGAATTGAATTGATGACTTATCATTACCTGTGGAAAAAAAACAAACAACACAAAAAAAAAATGGATACCTGGGAAGTTTATTACCTTTTGAACAACAGTTCGTATACTGCTTCTTGGAATCCTGTCGTGTGCGCTAAAGATGAACTACCTCATCGCAAACCTCAAGACCATCAAGCTTATGTCATCAACACGGACGAAAGTCATCTCCCAGGAACTCACTGGGTTGCCGTCTACTTCCCTCAAGAGGATTGTGTGGAGTATTTTGATTCGTATGGATTACCCCCTTTGGAAGACGACATCATTGACTTTATGAGAAGAAATGCCCAGACGACACGATTCAATAATGTGAAATTACAAGGCACAGAATCCATGGTGTGTGGACAATATTGTGTATATTTTCTTCATCAACGCAGTCTTGGATATCCTTTAGAACATTTAGTGACTTATTTTGATAGTCACTCTTCTAGAAACGATGAGAAAGTAGATCGATGGTTTTGTGATCATTATGGCTATTTTTTGTCTTTAGCTAGGAAACGTAGTGTACATCAATGGCCTCATGACTTCCATCAGTGGAAATCTCACATGATTTCACAACGTTGTCAACCTTGTCAAAAATAATTTGTTTGATGTTATTGTTAATTGTTAATTGCTAGTAGCTGATTGTTGGTTGAATAAAAAATGTTGTGTTTTGAAAAAAATGTGTCTGTCATTTGTTTTCAAAACAAGACTGAATATATGCTCTTTGACTTTCTCTCTATCTATCACCATGACATTCGCTATCATAACGTTCCAACTCAACAAAAACCAAGTAAGGATGTTTTCTATCGCGTCCGCGTTTGAACCATATAAAGCGGGTTGGTCTCCAGTCTGGCTATCCACTGTTGACTCGCCAACCTATAAAGATGCCTTAAAAACTAGCCAAGCTGAACGAAGCTTACGTCAATTTACATCGTGTCAGGCTATACCTGATACTGAAGCCTGAAGAGATAGAGAATGTCAGGATGTTAGCCATAGCCCAAGACCTAGTAGAAGAGGTCTTCAGAGAGGAAATCAAGAAAGAACAAGAAGAATGGACATATAAGTACAGACTTCAGAAACAGAGAGAACAGCAACAACAACAGCGACAACAACAGCAGCAGCAGCAAGAACCAGACAGAGGTTTTGTGGACTGTCGAGTAGACACCAAGGAGTTGTCCTCTTTCCGCAGAAGCAGGCCGTATCGTATAGAAAAGCCTGCTGACAGACGAGGACGCAATCTTAGACAGTAAAAAAGATTGCCATCACTCCCCGTTAACAAAAAACAGCCCTTTTCATGGCTACCCCAATACTCTCGAAAAGACATACTAATTCAAATTGCCAAGACAAATTTGTGTGTTTGTGTCTTTAAAAAAATAGAAGTGTGTCTATAAGCACTTCATTTCTTTAATCAGTAAAAAAATTCACCATTCGTTTCTCTGTCTTGTCAGATAATGTATGTCTGTGTTTGTAAGTAAAAACAGCAACGTAAGTGTTTCTTTAGGTCCGCGCGTTTGATGTAATGGTAAGTTTTGGTGTTAGGGAATATTTTCCTTCACGTCCGTGCTCCAGGAATATAAAGAGGCACGCTCGTCAGTCTGGCTACCCATCGTCAACGAGACAACAGTAACAAAATGAGCAATAGAATTGCTAAATTGCTTGAACTTCAAATGCACCTGGAGTATGCCAGGCGCATTTTGGATGAGCTAGCCATGGAGGCCGTTGCAGAAAGTGCCAGACTTGAGGAAGAGGAGAAAAAAAAAGAAGAAAGAAGAGTAGAAGGAAACGAAAAGAGGGATCCTGCCTCATCTCATCATGAGACCTCTGTGTGAGGTTAAACCTGAGGTGAGGACACCTCAACAAGCAATACTACCACAACGACAGCCACAGCCACAACCACAACCACCAGTACGAAGAGTCGCTGCCCCTCAGATGGAAAACTGGGAGGTGGAGGCTTTGGAGGAATTAGAGCGACAGCGGCAAGAATGGGAGCCGCAGCAATATCATCCCCGGCTACAAAACAGACGAAGACAGAGGGCAGTCTTCAGAATCCCAGAAACTGAAGATTGGGGATCTGAAGCCAGTCAACTTCCCTCTGCGCTCCCAAGAACAAACATCAATTGGGAGCAGGACTGGAGCCGACGTTGCGTGTGTGGTGCTCGCCCAGGGAGATGTCACCATTAGTCAGGTGTATTTGAAATTTAATTAAAAAAACAGCCCTTCTCAGGGCTGACCAAAACTCTAGAAGAGAGAGACTATTCAAGTTGCCAATTTGTGTGAATGTAGAGTAGTGTGACTATAAACACTCACTTCTTTACTGTTGTGTGTGTGTGTGTGTGTGTGTGTGTGTGTGTGTGTGTGTGTGTGTGTGTACTTGTGTGTGTTGCGTTCGCGTACGTTTGTGTGGATAGTAGAGTATGTTTTATGCATTCGCGTTTGTTTGTGTGGATAGTATAGTGTTATTTTCTCTTCCCGTTTGTGTGGATAGTATAATGTGTGTGTGTGTTATGCATTCGCGTTCGTTGTGTGGATAGTATAGTGTGTTTTATGCATTCACGTTCGTTGTGTGGATAGAAAATATGGTATGTTTTATGCATTCTCGTTCGTTGGTGTGGATAGTAGGTATGGTGTGTTTTATGCATTTGCGTTCGTTGGTGTGGATAGTTAATAGGTGTGTGTTTTATGCATTCGCTTTCGTTGGCGTGGATAGTAAATATGGTGTGTGTTTTATGCGTTCGCGTTCGCTGGTGTGGATAGTAGGTATCGTGTGTTTTATGCATTCTCGTTCGTTGTGTGGATAGTAAATAGGTGTGTGTTTTATGCTTTCTCATACGTTGGTGAGGATAGTAAATATGGTATGTTTTATGCTTTCGCGTTCGTTGGTGTGGATAGTATATAATATGTGAAGTGAGTGTAAGGGATGTTTTCGTTCACGTCCGTGCTTGACGTATATAACGCGGAACGCTCGTCAGTCTGGCTACCCGCGTTGACTAGTCAACACCTTCATGAAAAAATGAATTTGTTCAATGAATTAAGCCAGTTATTTTTGGATGATGGATACAGCCTACGTGGTGGAAATGATTGAAAAAGAATGGAGCTATCCAGGCAGCCAAGACTTTGGGACCAGTCAAGTCACTAGCCTGAAAGTAGCCAGGGATCAGGTGACCGGAATGATAGAAGAGGAGGTGGAAAAAATAAGAGGATTCATCAAACCTAAGTATGTAAGAGTGGGGACATTGAAGGAAACCCTTGATCTTGTCATCCAAGTGAGGAGATTCTTGCAAGATACATTTAATTGGTCAGAGTGGTCTTTTGTCCCGTGGGGTTTACAACAATTAATAAAAGAAGAAGACAAGATGAAAAAAGTAATGAAAGAAGAGGTAAAGAAAATCAAAGACACCTGGACAAAAGAGAGAAAGGAGAAGGAAAACCAAAAAAAGAAAGAGGACTTTGAAACATTGAACATCAACTGGATGAAAATACAGAAAAAATTTAGAGACATGGGACATCCAGACTGGATTCCAGACGAAGAAAAGAAAAAGACGAAGAAAGGAATCATTGGAAAATTAAGAAGCTGGTAGAAGAACTGGAAACAATAGAAGCAAAAACCAAAGGCCCTTTTCAGGGCCACTCCACTACCTCGAAAAGATTTATTCTTTCTTGTCTAAAATTAAAACATACTCTACTATCCACTGACACGTACGCGAATGCATAACACTTTGTATAGAAATGAAACACGTGGCATGACGTCACAGTAGTTGCTACATTGTTGCAAGTGTCCAGTACCGTGACGTCATATTGAGGCATGGTGTGCTAGTCGCTATACAAAATTCCCATTGTCCGTAGACGTACCCAGGGTGATATTTTGTCCGTAGAAATCTTGCCCGTAGACGTACCCAGGGTGATATTTTGTCCCCAGAAATCGTGTCCGTAGACGTACGGGGGGGGGAGGGGTCTGTAATGTATTTTCCCATTGTCCGTAGGGTGCCCCCCTTCACTACTAATGCTTGTTCATCGAACCTTGTTATCGGTTTTAATCCCCGTATGGTTCACGAGGTCTAGAAAAGGTGGAACGGTTAACCTGAATACTTATGATGAATAATTAAAGTGTGACTATATTTAATTTTCTAATTAGCAATACCGAGAACAGATTGAACATTTTAAACTGATACTTGCATTTTTGTATAAAATTTTTAAATATGTCGATAAATTTTATTTTAAACTTGTGAGAATTCAGAAGAAAAATAAACTTATGAGAGAATAACAAAGCTTTCAGTTGCCATTCTAACAAGAAATGTCTTAAACCTTCCATCGTTATGTTAGACTTGCATAACCACATATTAATTTTTTTTTACAGAATAACGTCATACTAAGAATCGTAAATATCTGCAGAAGTAGTTTTCTAACAACCTTTCTTTAGTTAAAAAAAAAATGATATTTGAGAGGGGAAAACCCAAATAAAACAAAAGAAAAGAAAAAAAAGTACGGAGATGTTGCCGAGAGAAACTAACGACCAATATTCTCATGAGATCATATGCTTTTTCGCTAAACTTGGTAATAAGCATCAAAACATACCCACACGCCCCAGAAAAATGACAGGTCACTCCTACAATATCGGTAAATAGCTTGAACATAACCTCCATCGCCGCTTCTCCTTCTTCTATTTTGTCCTATTAGTATCAAACCTTGTTTCATTATGTTCTCTAATATGGTAAACGGACAGAACGGCGACGGACCAAATGGTGGAAGGACAAAATGGCGATATTCTTCATAAAAAGGACAGAATGCCGATGAGATTATAGGGCCATAGGACTAAATGGCGATGTCGTATTTTCAGATTGAAACGTTTATAGAAAATTAAACCGTAAGTAATCCGTAAATCGGATTTTCACAGAATGCGGCTTAAAATATGAATTAAACCAATTATTATGAACATTATGCAATGCAAAATATATACGATTCGTGTTATGCAATGCAAAATAAATATGATTCGTGTAACCTTTGACTGTCTATTTTATGTTTATCATTTGCCGGTCGAACCAAAGAAACGTTGTTGATAATAAAAAGACATCATTACCTATTAATGTGCTTTTAGCTTACCATTTCTTGCAAAAAGTATTAACTAACTGAGAAGAACTAAATCATATTTTACAAACAAATTCAACCGCATGATGTTTCGGCTGTTCTAAAACCCTTTTTTTTTTTTTTTTTTTTTTTTTTTTTTTTTTTTTTTTTTTTTTTTTTTTTTTGGTGGGGGGGTTGTTTCTTTTTTGTTGTTGTTTTTATCAAACAAGTTCTATATTTATCTACATTGATGAAAGAAACGCCGCTCTTGTCTTCACATATTTGGTGCGGTATCTCCCCAAACACGTAAATCAGAGAAGTGACACAGACCACACTCATTATACATGAGGTGTTGATGATAGTTTTTCTTTCACACATAAATATGGTCTGGCTTTGCCGTATACAGTGACTGAAAAAAACACCGCTAATATCATTACATGTTTGTGTGGTACCTGCATTTCTGACCATTTACATTGTTATGTATATTTAATCTGCATTGTTTGTTATGATTTTTTAAAATTAATTATATGCTATTGATAACTGTATTTTGGATTTGACCTTGTCCAACATCAAGTTCGTTTTCTACCTTACCTGAATCATTGGTTTTGGATTTATACACATGTTTATCTCAATCTGAGTCTAGAAGATTGGAAATTCCCCATGCAATACCGGGTCTACCTATTGTTTAACACATTTTATATTATAATTTTAGAAACAGACCGTCTAATTATAACCAAGTTTTGTCTTCTAAAGTTTTGGAACCTTCCAGAATGAAAGTTTCAATTAGGTAATAATTTTTTTTATACAAAATGTTAATTGTGACCTGAGGTCATGTAGAGGACTATATAATCTTGTTTTTCTATAAATTATGCATTCTTGTTGTTAGATCTGAGCAAGATCAGTTTTTTTATTGTTGTGTTCAGTATATCATTTGGGATGGAATTTCCTTATTTCAAATAATAAAGTCATGTTTCTCTGGAAATACAAAGTGCTCAAAAATAAATTTCCTGGAAATGGAGACTTGGAGTTATAATGAAATTCACATAAGGATATATATCTGGATTGTATTATTGTGCTTCTACAAAAGATTGTTGGCACATCACTACGACACAAGACACCACTGGCACATCAACACTTCGAGCGTTGGATTTATTTTGGAATATCACTAAAGTCTATTCATAATTTTAAATATTAGGACTTGTGTTAGAAATTCTAGGATTATTTGGGATTTAATTCGCAATACACTAAGTTCTTTTTTTCATTTTTCACTTTTATTTCTAGGGAAATAATTTACTTGTTGAATTTTTTTTTTAAAAAAGCTTGTTGCTTCTCACTCTATTATATTATTTAGTATAAAAACCATAGAGTCGTTACAACTTGCACTGTATTTGCTTACATCAGATTATGGATTAATTATACCGTTTTCATTACATATATATACGTATTAATAAGAAAAAAATGGAAGGAACGATATTATTAGTTTAAGCATTGTTCATAATTTTGTTTTCTAAAAAAAAAGCTTTCACGCATAATTGTAAACAATACAAGTACTAAAACCTTAATACACTTTACTTTCAATAAACGTTTATCGCCAATATGAAAATACGATATCGCCATTTTGTCCTATGGTCCTATAATCTCATCGCCACTCTGTCATGGGTATAAAGAATATCGCCATTTTGCCCGGTCGCCATTTTGTCCGGCGCCATTCTGTCCTAGAACCCTCTATAATATTGCCTATGCTTGAAAAATTATACAATTGGGGAACAATTGTCCCACCATGCGCAACTGCTGAAGAAAATATGAAACTGTCATTTATTGTACTGTGTTATGTATAGAATTGGACAGCGTGCTTATGTCGATCTATTTTACAATAACATCTGAAATAATTATAAATCTACAGCCGAATGGGGACAAAATTGCTAGCTTTTGAACACAGTAATAAACTTTTTTTTCTTCTATTCGCAAATACATAAATGAGACGAGAAGATTATTAAAAATATTAAAATTTCTTGGTTGTTTCTTTGGTTTTCATTGCATTTTTAGTAAATTATTTGTTATAACATGTCAGGGAATGGGAGTTAAGTGCTTTTTCCATGCACACAACGAGGCAGCTTAATAGACTGGACTTGGCCGGTATCGAACCCACGACCCCTGCATTATGAGTTATACCCTCTACCAACAGACCTGCTGCGCTTCCTTTAAAGGTTCTACACTTGAGAAATGGGGTTAACGGGTGCACATGACCCGACCAACTTTAATACTCACCCTTTTCCTCACCTTTCTTGTATTCATAAGCAATGAATGGAACTAGCTGAATGGCAATTCTCAATTATCTCTTTCGTTCCTCGGATATAAATTTGCATTGTGATTAGAAATTCCGGGTAGGGTTTAGTAAAATATGTATCACAACACGTTCGTTCTACCTACACTGCTTTAAGTTTATTTATTGTTAGAATTTTACAGTTTTATTTTCATTTTCTTTCTATCCATTTAATTCTTTTCAGTTGCTTTTCGTCTTTTTAATTTTATTGTTCATTGTTATGGCGTTTTTGTACTACTAAAAGTGAAATCAATACAATGGTAGTAACTCGTACTAAAGTACACATGGTCTCATTTCTGACAAAAAGAAAAACGTGCAATAAACGTTTGTTTTCTTTACATTATAGATTCCTAGCCACCCAGGATAATTCACGCGAGGAGGTCATTTATCAGAGGCATATTAACACCCCAGATGCCACTCATTCGGGATCGACGCCGATTATCGTCTATACCTGATAACACGCGCTCCGGTCGCGGACAGTGGACACTCTTATTTAAAGAACAAGGAAATTGTGGAAAATAGCTGCTGTAGTATGACTCAACAACGACAGATTCAAAGTATTGTTGTTGTTGTTGTTATAGGGTTTAACGCCATTTTTCAGCACAAGATAGGCTATACATGGCGGCCAGTATAAATGGTGGAGGATGAACCCAGACAAACCCAGGAAAGAACCACCGACCCACGAGAAGCTGCTGGCAAGCTTTCTCACGTACCTACATTAGCCGAGCCTGAGGCTCGAACCCACGCAGACAGTGGTGAGATGGCAGTGATCGTTAACAGGGAGCGCTTTAGACCACTCGGGGCCCCTCAATGTATTGTAATACTAGAAATTGTGGACATGCATTGCACAACTTTTAATCGCTGTACGACTTGAGCGAACGTTTGTCTGAGATGTACTGTGGCATTCAAGTCTGCAATGTGAAGTCCGCTCTGCTAAAATGTAAACATACGAGGGAACAAGCAAACAAAGCACTAACCTGGGACTCGTACATGTCCCTGAACCATCTAGCAAATTAATTATTATGATAATTATCCAACTAACAAACTAACTACACCCATCCATCTATATATCATTCCATCCGTACATGAATACTTGCATACTGAAAAGATACCTAAATGAATACTTACATACTGCTAAGATACCTAAATGAATACTTACATACTGCTAAGATACCTAAATGAATACTTACATACTGCTAAGATACCTAAATGAATACTTACATACTGCTCAGATAACTACATGACTACTGACATACTGCAAAGATACATGAATATTTACATACGGTTAAGACACCTACATGAATACTTACATACGGCTAAGATACCTACATGAATACTTACACACTGCTAAGATACCTATATGAATACTTACACACTGCTAAGATACCTGTCTAATAAGATAATCAAGATTTTTTTGTCCGGTACACAATTGATTCGACACAGTTTGGTACGCACTTGAGTCTGTCCGGTACACAAATAATTTAACAAAAATTTGGTACAAAATTGAGTCTGTCCGAGAAACAACTGATTCGGCAAAATTTGGTACGCAATCGAGCCTATCCGTTATGGAAATGGTATTTAAAAAAATTGGTACGCACTTAAGCCTGTCCGGTACACAAATGATTCAACAAAATTTGGTACGTACATGAGCCTGACGGGACATAATTGATTCAAAAAAATTTGGTACAAACTTGAGCCTGTCCGGGATGAAATGATTCAACAAAATTTGGTACACGCTAGAGCCTGTACAGGGACACAATTGATTCGACAAAATTTGGTACAAACTTGAGCTTGTCCGGGACACAATTGATTCGACAAAATTTGGTACGCAATGGAGCCTATACCGGAACATAACTGGTTCGACAAAATCTGGTCCGCGCTCGAGCTTGTACTGGGATACAATTGATTCGACAAAATTTGGTACGCGCTCGAGCCTGTACCTTACAATTTACAATAATTGTCATAAATTGAACACTGAACGAGTTAGGGGAGAATCTTTTCTAACAGAGAAAGTTTTCTAATTTTGTACGCTGTATTAAATTCCTAAAATTTTTATAAAAAAAGTTTGATGTTTATCATGTAAAATAAAAACAACCGAATATTCATTATCATAAGCACATGTAACAAAATGCTTGTAGTTATATCACAGCGACAAATGATGATTGATATCTTGAAGCCTCTTGTCATAACGAGGAAGGACGCTTATCAGTGAAAGAGCTTAAATCTCACACTTCAAATAAGGGAACAGCAAATCTTCTTGGTAGATTTTCTGTTTGGAAAAGTAAAACTACTTTGATTATTTTCTATTGTACTCAATGTACTTTGTTAATGTATGAATGCAACAACAGGTGACGCTCTATTTACGCCAAAGAGACGTTCCGGAGGTTATGGCGTAAATCGAATGTAATTTTTCCAATAAAATATTTGTAAATTAAGAAAGTTCTTGGGCAAATTACAGCTCTAAGTTTTCAGTAATAATTACTTATGCAAAAATTTTCAAACAAATTGTCGAAAATTGAATGTTATATCTTTATTATTAATTGCGTTATCATCAAAGTGTGTAAATCGAATTGTCGTATAGCGAGCGTCACCTGTACGTAAAAATTTCCCTTTTTAGAGCAAACTCGAAATCTGTATCATAAATCAGGATTGATTTAATGAATAAAATCAAGACATCTACCATAACTACTTCTTTCTAAAAAATGAATTAAAGTATCAAATAAAAGAAGAAAATATCTTGTTCCAATTGATTCCCTTATTTATGTGTATTGTGTTTGTTACAATACAAATAACGCATACTTGAAATATATTAAAGGGACTGGGCGCAAACGTTGCAGATAAAAGCTAGCCTGGCAGATCTAGAAGACTTACGCAATGATATAAATGTAATACAAGTAAAAAAAAAAAAAAGTCCATTTAAATCAATACGATTATCAGAGACAGGCAAAAAGTAATGAAATAGTCCTTATTTAAACTTTAATCTAGAACTGATCTATTTTTCAGAAATAATTATGAGAATTTAAAAAAAACAAAAAAACAATTGTAACTCATCTTTTGCGACTCGAAATTGGACTAAAGAAGCCGTGCATGTAGTTTAGGTCGATGTGCGCAAAAAGACTGTTTGCAGGACACTTTAACTTAAACCATTGGTCCTTTGATACTCAGTTGTCTTGCACTTAATGTTTATCTTGTTGTTATTTTGCAAGAATGTTCAAGTGATGTTGGGAAGCGGAAGTTTATGCTACTTTGTTTGCATTATGCGTAGCAGAAGGTCAAAATAGTCATGAGTTCGGTATGCAGGTCACGTGTAAGGATAACAGAGCTATCTTGCACCTGTGCTCCATTATCGGAAAACATGATAATCAATATTTAGAAACGTGAGAATCAACCTACACACGCAAAGTGCAGCTTAATGAACGTGTCTGTACTGAAGGCGTTGGAAACGGACATTGCGTTCCATCCACCTCGGTAACAACACTGAGTAATAAGATCCGGATTCCACCAACCTATGCTCTAATCCTGTGATGCTCATTAAGTCTGTCTAACATCAAACTGGCGTGTTTGCAGTCATATCGATAATCATCGGAGCAACTTGTACTGCCCTTCTCGGACAAGGAAACAGTTGTCAGTCATTATGAAATTCAAAGAAGCGACCTAGGTGCGGGCTACCCAAATGATGAATGATAGCTGAAATAATGAAGATTATAGCTAAAACTGAGTGGGGCTTGTGATGTTTTTACATCATGGGTTATACTAGTATCATAAAAGTGACGTAACACATGAATCTGTAATGTTTACATTCCAAGGCACATGAAGTATTACAATATCGTTAGGTCACTACAGGATGTGCGAGACGACGAACCAAATCTGGTCTTCTTTTGGATGGTTATTCGGGTTATTTCGATTGAAATATTTGTCATACAAAAATCCCAAGAGCTATTAGTAACTGAGAGAAAAACTGAACACCTTCAGTATTCCACTAATTTTTGCTTTCTGAGCAACAACATTTTTTATTGGGCGGAGGGCGGGGGGCTTGTTTGTAAACATGGAACCCCGATTTAAAAAAAGGAATGACTAAATTGGGTTACATTGCTTTGGGAAACAAAATTATTTTCATGACGTCAGCGTAAGCATTGAAACAAAAAGTTGACCTGCAGAAATATAATGTGTTAGCGTTTGTGTGACGAATTTAAGGATATTAATGTGAAATTGTCTTTCTCGAGTAAGAATTCAAGTACAATTTCAATGACAACTGCGTTGCACTTCTTGTGCTCGTGGGATTGCAGATAACTAGCTTCCTCCAAATTTGTTAAAGTACGGGATTTCCGTACTTTTTTTCCCCATGACACACTGTTCCCATTACTGTGGTTCCTTGCTTTGCTTGTTCCCTATTACGCACTTGGCCACACGACGAAACACAGGCATTATTAATTATATACAGATGATTTCTGGCTGGCCAATTTCTACATGGCACAAACGAGCCAACATAGTGTTGGTATTTACAGCGTAAAGTGCTCGTTATGCGTGCAGCAAATGCTCACAGGTCGTTTGCCTGCCTATCGCCTAAAAACATAATGGATGAAAAATTTTAAGTCCGCACATTTGTAGAACTACTGAGTGTACACGAAAGAATTAGTACAAAATGGGTTCTCGGAACTTATAACAATCGTCTGAGAGTTTTATCAAATTCCGAATCACGAGTTGTATGCCAAACTGGAAAAAGAGCCGGACAACCTATGTAACGATATTGAGAGACTTGCTAATTCGTCGGACAATCTACTTACATGGTACAGATATTTCCTGAGTATCAGAGCCAGAGTTACCTAGCTATCCACAAATCCACTGTCAAACCAAACAGCCACAAAGACAGCAACACTTAGCCAAATTTCACATGTCAGACACGGGGATTCGAATTCAGATCTAGAAGACGTAATCTCAAGGCCTTGGTAGATGAATATCAGTTTCGTCATAAACTTCATGACCTGAATCTATGGATATCCCAGCAAACCAAAACCCAACTAGGTCGCTGCTTCCCAGTTACCAGAAATATTATCATTCACCGAGACTATTTGATCTCTTTGGCAGGAATTATCTGTTCTCACAGAAAAATGTTCAGTGCATAAATAGGAAATATGAGCAATTTGAAATGAAAGTAGAAAACAAGCTTGCCACCGCTCCGGTGGCCTAGTGGTCAGAGCGTCCACCTTGGATGCGGGAGGTCGAATCATACCAAAGACTTATAAATATGATACTAACAAGTGCATCGCAAGGCGCTCAGCATTAAGCGTTTAGTGTTAGGACTGGTTGGCCTGGTGTCAGGATAATGTGACTGGTTAGGACATGATGCTATATGTCTGCGGCATGATGTCCCAGTGCTAGACATCACTATAAACTGTCACAATGCAGACATCGTAGTGATGATTGAAATTTTTTTAAAGGTACGTAAAAATCCAAATCACACACACACACACACACACACACACACACACACACACACACACACACAGTAGCTTACCAAGTTAGATTCAGATCTTCAAAGTATATGCTCAGTCCCTTCAATATATTTAAAGTGTTAACATAACAAGTTTTCGACTAAACGTACTTTCCTTCACTCAAGATTTTTAAAGTTATCTTCAATTTAAACAGTAGGATTTTGCCCATCTTGTAATCCATTAACATCAGTCACCTTGTACCAAGAAGTTTTTCTAAGTCTTTTGTACGGTTGTGAAGTTTGGAATAAGCTTTGTAAAACAGAATTTAATCAGCTGTCTAAATTCCAGCAATTTGTGTTGAAGAAGATTCAAGGTTTAACCGGAAAAACTAACTTTGACATCTATGTGAACCTACGATAGGTCTATATCGTTTACCAGCAGAAATTTAACAAAGTAAGTTACTGTTCTTACAACAGATTTGTTTAGTCACAATGCAACCTGCCTTTTCTAGCTCATAACTCCCAAATCAAACAAAGTTTTATTCCAGACAAATTTAAATAGTCAAATATGATCTACAATGATTTATTTTTACGAACTTAAAAGATGGAAGTTTTCCAATAAACTTTACACGAAAGTGTACAGTGGTTAAAAGTATCCATGGTAACGGCAATGCTCCAAGGAAAATGCAACTCAGGATTGTTCCAGATTTTAACAGATTCGTACACAGATACATGGCAATATTTCATCGGTCTTATTTTGGTCATTTCAGAAAAGTTCAAGCAATTTAAGACTGACTGATTTTGTTCCTAATTATAGGTTTCTGTTTTGGGACCTTCAAATATTACAATATATATCTTGTGTGAGTCGATTTATGATGTTTCATTTTATGTAATTTATGAGTGTCCTACAGCATTTCTGCTTACCAGATCAATTCATAGGCATTAAGTTATACTCTTCCAGTTCATGTAAGTACTGAGCTCTAAATTTGAAACTCAGAAGAGTTATTACAGGAATTAAAAGGACCTGACGTAAACAGTCAATTAAATGATGAACGATGCTTGCTTAATAATTTGTACCTTTATTTACATGTTTTCCAGAATCAGTTTTTAGACCAGTTAAAATTATACATATTGTGAAAACATAACCATTTTCGTGATGTCCATATTTAATGACTAATCAAGGAGAGTATCGGGCATGAGGAGATAACTCTGAGATATTTATGTGAAATGATAAAAAGGTGATAGTCTGGTTTGGTTTTAGACATAATTTATTGCATATATATGAAATGTAAAATGGTTATGCACAAGTTCTTCCAACTTAGAACAGTCTATCCCGTAACAAATACAAAAAAATAACATAATTTTTCGTTCATCGTGGGAAACTTACAAAAAAAAGATTAAAATGATACTTAAATGAATATAGCATTATGTTTTCTTCATAATTTTGTCACTTTGTTATATTTTGTGTTTCGTTTCTCCTTTAATGTAGAATGTATATCTCTCGAGGAGGAAATAAAGATAATGTTGATGACAAGCAGTCCTTGAACACCGACACAATAATTAGTCATACTGACATTCAAAGTGGCGGCTTAGATATATCCCACCAAAAACGAAACTTGATACACAAGAGAATGAAGGTTGGATTTCCATCATTTGCATATTAAACCTAATGGGTCTGGTGAGATTTAAACAACAAAAACAAGAGCCAGGTGTTATACATGTAAAAAGAAATCAACTGCTGTAAAAAATGAATATGTAGCTGTTTCATTCGCATGCACATGAAACGTCACAATATTGTTGGTAACAAGAGAGTGTGCGAAATAATAGAGCTACCTGAATCTTTGCTTGTTGGCTATTCGGTGCGATTTCCGTTGATGCCTCTTTTCTTCTCTTTTAATGCAAAATACTTATAAATATTTAGTAGTGTTGTTATTTATATCTATATTTTTGTTATTTTTGTTCATGACTTTAAATTGTATTGATTATTTATAAAAGAAGATATTACATAGCTAAGTTTTGTACACTGATTATATTTTAATGCCTGTAGATTGCACAGGATCTATAAATAGGTGTTAAGTTTCTAATAATAGAACCTGTTTACAAGTTCGGGGTTATTTCCCACTGGATAGGTCGGTCAACTGGGTTCTTTGAAAAATTAAGTTATTTCCCATTGGATGGGACCGTCAGGTGGGTTATTTTACGATTTGGGATATTTTCAAATTGTCATATGATTAATAGGAGACAATTGCGTTTTAGGGCTCTATGTCTGTATACAAGAGGGTAGAGCTGGACAATTTTTCATCCTTATTTCCTGTGTTCTTGTTGTAACATCAGTCTGCAGTTGTATTTAGTGTTGTGTTCATATATTATCTGACAGAAAATATTTGTTTATATTATTCGTTGGAATTACAAAGTGCTCATTGAATTAAACCATTATTCTGACATTATTGTGAATTTATTCAATGCGTTCTAGACAATGCCATTGTCATACATCAGGATCGTCGGCAGACCGGTATATTCGATGATCTGAGAGTCATTTGGAACATTCGTTTCTTTCAGACTTCAGTAGAACGTTTCAGAATTATTTTGGATTTATTCATAATGTTGTAAGATCCCCTTAAATTTTCATTTTATAACTTTGATAAATAAATGATATGTTAAGTTTTACAAAACTTGTTGGTTTTACTTTTTTCTGTTACTTAATTTATGACCATAAAGTCGTAACACGTTCGAAATAGATTACTAATAGTGGGAAATAGCTAACTATTAGTGTTATAATAATAATAATAATAATAATAATAATAATAATAATTATTATTATTATTATTATTATTATTATTATTCCTGGGGTTCATCTCATTTTAGTTTTGCAAACATTTAATTACTGGTGCTCTAACATATCTTATATAGCTATTGCCACGGAGTCTTACCAACTTTACATTTAAAGCTAGATTAATTGTAAAATCATCCTCAGGCTATCTGTTGTATAATCTGACGGAACGTTGTGAGCGTGAAACCACTATTTATTATTCACTGGAATTACAAAGTGCTCGTTGACATTTTGGACCAAATCGCTAGTTTGGGACTATTGAGAAATCATTCAAAGAAATACTGGATTGTATCATTGTGGTATATCAACAAATTAACGGCTACTGGTACAACAACACATTCAAGACTATCGAAATTCATTCTGAACATTCTATACGTTTGGACTTGTGAAAGGATATTTAGGATTATTTGGGATTTCATTCACAATACTGTAAGTACTTCTTACACTTTCAGTTTGTAACTTAGAGAAATAAATTATTTATTGCTTTTGCTAAACTTGTTGGTTTCGATACCTTCTGTTGAATAGTTTACATCGAGTCGTAACAGAAATTGGGGCTCGTCCGGGGTCTGAATTTCTTTAAACATTTCAGAAACATTAAAATTTGTCTTTATAATTTAAGTTCACTTTGTTTCGGAATTTTCTTTGTCCCTAGTAACGATTTTAATTTCAAACATTGGAGAAATCTGTAGTGAAACCAACCAACTTTCACAAAGCCATCAAACGTAATTAACTTTCTTTCAAGTCTTACTCATGCAGGGTTCGAGTCTATGGAAAAAAAAAAAATTCTTGAGCTTGCCAGACATTATGATATTTCTGAAGCGAAAGCATCTTAAACAAAACAAGAGATAAATAAAATTTCGATTCAGTATTTGGGTGGGAAAGCGAAGTTTTGATGAAAGCAACTGTAGTTTAACTAACCTTCGAAATTCAGAAATATTTAATAATCTGGACCAGACAATTTTACATCTACATCCACTGGAAAAGAGTGAACTAAAATAGCTATTATGTGAATATAAGCACTTGTTTCCTGGTGTTCCAACACAAGCAAATAAAATCTATCATGACGTTGAGATTGTAGATTCCACACATATAAAACAGCATCCTTATAGGACAAATCCTCTTAAGTAGGAATGTTTGAGAAAAGAAACTCGTTATTTTCTGGGGAATGATTCTGTAGAACCAAGATATACTAAATGGAGTTTATCATGTATTCTTGCACCGAAACCATATAATACTTTCCGTATGTGTACTGACTATAGAAATATCAACAGTGTCATCAAAACGTATTCATTTTCAATGCCACGAATAGATGATAACATTGTCAAAATTGGAAATGAGAAATATAATACTAAGTTTGACCTTTTGAAATGATTCTGGCAGATTTCACTCGCGGAAATAGTAGAACCTACCTACCTACCTACATACATACGTACGTACGTAAAAACATGAACTTCAAAGCCTTCTGACAAAATTGGTTCAACGTGACCAATATGCCGTTAAGACTGCAACAGTTTTTGCATATAGGCGCCATCAAATACAACCAACACTAAACACTGTTGTCAGTGTCGGTACTGAGTATTTATTATTATATATTTATAGCTGGTAATAAAAATTTTCTATCGCGTCTGTTTAAATACGTAAAAAAAAAAAACAATCAAATTGTACAGTATAAAGATAAGCTATGCCGACTTCAACTAAACACTGTGACAACAACAACAACAAAAAGCTATTTGTACAGCTAATCTCCAAAGCAAACACAATGTGCCCTGTTTTTGACGTACATAAATTAAAAAACAAACCAGGGAGACATGAATAATTTAAAGTGTTATGTGTGGCTATTTCACACGCCTCCTGAAGGATGAATTCCACCAGGGTGTACACCCTGCCAGTATCCACTGGCAGTGGAATATGCATTCTTGCTCAGTTTGTGTACTCCAATCATGCGAGACAAAAGTTCTATTTATTTTAAAATCTGAACTCAATGGACTTAATCATACTGTACCACCAGAGAAAATATCGGAAATGAGGAAATGCCATGTTGATAACAATTTGCTACCCTATATTTTAAGGATTGTATAGTTTTAACTTTTTATTTTGTATACTGTTAAAGAATTTTAACATTTTCAGCTTTTGACTTCGTTAGTATTTATCTTTTATACTGTATTACTTCATGGCTATGTTTTTGGGGAAGGTCCGTCCTGGTCACGTTTTGCAATTTACTATATTTACAGTTTTAGATCTTTACTTTTAATCGGCGCCATATAACCAGTTTTGTGTTAACATGCTAACCTACATACATACATACATACATACATACATACATGGATTATCATAATCACGTTATACCTAGCAACGTACATGGTTATTTTCCTGTTTGCCAGCATTCGTATGTACTGTCTTTCTTCTGAACATTCATCCATGGATCTATATTATACATCCATCTATCCATCCATGCATACAAGCATACACCTCGCAGCTGATGGCAAATACATCGTCAAATTCTAATTTGTAGCATAAAATAAATTACACCGCACCCCCATATCGCTCGGCATCCAGCCGCCCACTACCCATGTCCACCGATATTACTGGCACTTCTCTTTACGGTGTGCGATTAGACTGATACCGGTAATTTTGAAATTACTACTTGGGTGTTTTCTCAAATCTGATTAAAATCTAATCTTCTGACTCTACTCCCATTTGTCGCGTCGTAGCTGATTTTAATAAAATTAACTTCAACCAACCTACCTGTCACGTATTGTTGACCTGGCATTAATTATATAGATGAATTCGTGCCTGAATCTGGTAGAAAACCCTTGAATTCTAACTCTTCACAACTGTCACAAATGGTCTGCTATTAGATACGTTGTTGTTCATTTTTTTCGCAAACTGTTGTATTTGAGATCATTTTGTAATTTGAAAGAATGTTGTAGAAATGGTGACAGCAACGGTTTATTGATGGTTGGGGTGTTAGCGGTGCTTTTTAAAATGTGTTTGGTAGTGATGATGGTAGTAGTAGTAGTAGTAGTAGTAGTTCAATTGGTACTAATAGGAGTAGCAGAAACAGCACCAGTAGTTTTAGCAGTTGCTGATGTTGAACGAGTGGCAGAAGACCTCTACCACTCGCTTCACGGTTAATTTTTATTTATAATTTTGAATATGTTTATTGTCAAAATCAACAAAACCAGATTTCATTTATATTTCAAAATATTTATTATCCATAGCTAACTCAAGCAACAGAAAATATTTAATACCTACAACTAATACTAGCAATGGATAGAATCGATAATAAGTAAAAACGTGCAGCAAACGGTCTTGTACGATAAATGCTGCATGGCATCTAGTAGCAGTAGTAGTAGTAGTAGTAGTTGTTGTTGTTGTTGTTGTTGTACAGAAGCATTAGTAGTTGCTGTTGTATAATATTAGTAGTAGTAGTTCTTGTTGTTGTTGGAGTTGTAGGAGTTGTAGTAGTACTTGTTTTTGCTGCAGGTGGAATGCGAGATGGGGAAGTAGGAGGAACAAGGACGAGAAGGACGAAGAGAAAAAGGAAGAAAGTTCATTATTGATCTTGAGGACGGAAAAGAAAAGAGACCGTAGAGGGAGAAGTAGACGAGTTAGAATTATATATATATATATATATATATATATATATATATATATATATATATATATATATATATATATATATATATATATATATATATATATATATATATATATATATATATACATAGTGTGTGAGTGTGTGCGTGCGTGCGTGCTTGTGTATGTGTGTGTGAGTCCTTTTTGTAAAAAGCCTTAAGTTTGTGCATGAAAACAGCAAGCAAATTTAAAGAGTAGTTTAACTATGTCAACTTTTCAGTTACGTTATTACATAGCGTGGCATGCCGCAAATGTGCGTTTGTAACAAACTTGTAATTACCTCAATTTACCTTAAAAGATCACACTGGTATTAAACAGTCAGTTATGAAAAGATTTTATTTGAAGTCAGATTAAACATTATAGGTAAAACGTCTGTATTTTAATGACTAGCAACCAATCATTCGTAGCTATAAAAATTGTCAGATAGCTTCTTTCCTAGCTGAGAAAGAGAGAGCAGCAGCAGGGAGGGTGAACCCTACAACTTTTTGGCTTAACTATATAGACCTTATTTTTTGAAATTAAGGGTTCTTACGAAGACTGAAAAAAAAGTTTTTGTCTTAATAATGAAAACTTCTCTAATTGACCATATTTTTTTTTATTTTTTTTTTCACAATCTGGTCACTTAAGTTTTTGTCGTCCACCCTCCCTGCTGCTGTAATTTTATCCAAAAATTATATCAAGTCCGTTGCGATATCTTGACCTAGGATCATGTAAATTTATCGTTACAAAACCAAAGGGAGCAGCTTGTGCTTTTGAAAAGAAATTTTTAAATTTGTTCATGTCCATGTCGCCTGAACACCAAGTATAATAAATATTTTGCAGCGTATGATTATCTACTCCGTTGAACACAACCAAAATATTACAGTTGTCTCTGATTACTTTTGGAATTTGTGTATATCTCTGTGTAACATAAATCACGTCTGTATTTTTATGTCTACCTCGTGAAAATATTCTAGCTGGATTTGATTGTTTGTCCAGCATAACATCATCATACACTACTAAATTATTTATGAATCCATCCAGATCATCTACGGATGGCGCTTCATCAATATCAGTAATAAAGTCTATGACATTATCTTCATGCAACAATTTTGCGTTTTCATTAAAATCTTTAAGTACTTCGTAACATCGCTGATCATCTACAGATGGCGCTACTAAATATAATTTATCCCACTTCAGCCATCGCATTATTAGACTGAACAATAATTGCGTCTTCCCACTTCCAGATGGGCCTATTATAATCATTCTGATAGAATTCGGAAGCGCTGGATGGTGCTTTACTGGTTCTTGTTTTCGTGTCGCAGAAAAGTCAATTATATCCATATAATAAATAATATGATTCTATATTGTGTTCGATGCAGAGCACCTACCGATACTACTGAATTAACGACAATAACAACAAAAAATAAAAGACGTGCACTTACAGGTAGGTGTGTGAAATGTGGCACCAAGAAATATAAATTTATTCCAACAAAGACAGGGGTGATATCGCTGCTTCGTTAGGAAAATTACCAGGAACTCCATGGGCTAAATATCCCGGTGAGAAACAATTACCCGGATATAATTATTGTGGTCCAGGAACTCGTCTCGATATCCGACTTGATGATCAAGATCAACCAAAACAGGGAGAGTATCCAGTAAATAAGATTGATCAAGCGTGTTACGTTCATGATGTCGCGTATAAAAAGTAAGGATTTGCAACAACGACATCTCGCAGATGTGAAATTGATTCACGCATTAAATGCTATACCTAATAAATCTCTCAGAGAAAAATTAGCTAGTTTCCTAGTAAAAACTGCTATGAAAGGTAAACTGGTGCTAGGGGCTGGCAATTAATTATATAACTATCATAATGGAATCTGTTTATTATTCCCCGAGAGGATTCTGGAGAGGTAAGGCAGCGATTAGTAAACTTGCCGAAGCAGCAAAAGTTTCACGTAATGTCGCTGCATCATGGTTAGCACGACAGGCAATATGGCAAATCTTCCTAAGTCCACCTAAAAAAATTCATTACGCGCATTTTGATGTTAGCGTTCCTAATGAAGTTCATCAAGAAGATATTTTGTTTTTACCACACGACACCATTAAAACACGTGGACGAAAATCACGCACGTACAAATACGCATTAACTGTTGTTGACATTGCGAGTAGATATAAAGAAGCGGAGCCATTATCAACAAAGACAACATCTGAAGTTGCATCTGCGTTTGAGCGCATTTATCAACGTGGTGGTCTACGATGGCCACGGTTATTACAAGTTGATCCTGGTAAAGAATTTCTTGGAGTAGTGTCATCGTTGATGAAGAAACATAACGTTAAAATCAGACGAGGACATACTGAAATTCATCGTGATCAAGCAATTGTTGAACGATTTAATAGAACACTTGCTGAGCGGTTATTCGGATATCAATATGCAAAGGAAATATCTACTGACCTCAAAGATAGATCTCGTGAATGGGTTGCAAGATTACTGAGTGTGATAGCTGCGTTGAATAATGAAATTACTCGTGCAACTTCCATGAAACCTTCTAATGCGATCAAAAAAAATATATACCCCGTAGCAATGGCTACGGACGACGTGAATCTTTCTCTCAACCAGTATTAGGTAATGTAACTGTAAGATATTTATATGAACCTGGCGAACTTGAAGGCGGTAAAAAAAGAGCAACCGATCCTATCTGGAGCGTAATTACACATAAAATTTCTAGCGTGGTTAGATCCACTGGTAGACCTCCAATATACAGACTAGAT
>JAECUM010025235.1:0-48334 GCA_016617855.1 Megalonaias nervosa | reverse complement strand
GAGAGAGAGATGTGGTGTTGGGAGACTTACTATAAAGTCATTTTTCATTACCCATCCTTATACTTCTTTACTGGTCGATTAGTCTTCTGCTTAACCAATCCACACAGTGTAACAGGATTTAACCTGAATGTATGTTTGGATTAAATAGCACAAAAAACAACGTGATCAAAGATGGAAGTTTATGAAATGAATTAATAAATATATGTGCATTCTCTACAATAAATACAGTGTGATTCTTTCAAGCTGTAAACATACGACTCTTTCAATTATTTCACACAAACATTTGTTATATGCGAATTAATTTGTGACTTTATGAAACCTTATGACAAAAGAAAAAAAAGAATTCATACAATCATTCAAAAATGGGGAAAAAATTCAATTCATATATTCAAAATTGTAGACACATGATACAGTAACAGCAAGATGTGATTCATATAATCTCATGTAATAAAGGTAAGATTCATATAATCTCATGCAAATAGGTGCAACTCAAATTGTACTCAAATGTACTCAATTGATATACAAAAATGTTCCATGTCCTCAATTGAAACAACATAATCGATTGAAACAAACATGCTCAATTGTAATAAACATCAAACATTTCAAACATATGTATCAAACATATGACTCAGACTCAGTCATTTGAACAACGTGTACGATTCATAACAACGTATGACTCATTTAAATACTTGCAAACCTTGTAAACGAGAAATTGACCTGGTTCACATGACCAATGTCAAACCTCACTTCTCCTGGATTCTAGGGTTAGCCCACACTTGTATTGGCCACACACCCCTTTCATGGATACACCATGTGCACAAGTTTACAGATCAGCACTTCCGTCCTTGTATGGCCTTCATGGTCACACATGCTTCCATCCCCGTACAGACATACAAACAGCCAGACCGACAGCCTGATACACCCGCACACACAGAGCTAAAAAAACCCTCCAAACTGGTCGTAATAACAGGTACGGAATTAAAATCTATATACACATGCTATTAATTAAACTTTAAATAGCAACTTGTAACAGTTCAAAATTTCGTAACGTTTCAAATCCGCGTAGTGATAAAGGCAACACTTCACGCTAGGTCATTAAAACTGAATATGCTTTGTTACATAAATCTTTCTTTTCTTTATGGGGAAGTGTTACGTATATTTAATTTAATTACTTGTGTGTTAGTTTTTAAATTCTTTTTTATTTTATTTTTTGTTTCATTACAATTTATTGTAATGATTATTTTCACGGGATTTGACATTTCTGAAAAAAATTCAGTCTGATTAGAACGTGAAAGTATGACTTAAGCACTATTTTTAGCTCACTTTGGTTCATAGATTTTGTAAACATCGAGTGAAAACGATTGGCTATTACCAAGGTCATGTCGGCCCACGTGTTAGCTAAATTGTAAACAGTCTTTCTCTTTTATTTCTCCAGCGTGAGAATCTTATTCAGTCGTATCTTACACCTTGAGGGTACAAGGTTGTTTCTATTGTTGATGCCAGATTGTTTTGAAGTTCATCTACTGTTTGGAATTTAATAATTTATTCTCTAGAAAACTACACAAGTGCTTTTTTTATAAAAGTTCTTGGAAAAAGACATTCAGTGGAAATTAATTCTGGAATTCTAAACGGGATCATTATAAATTGTGATTCGACGAGGATCTGTTGCCATCAGTACAACAACCTCATCTGACGTCATCGCCTTCCATATTGGAATTTCATAGAGATTCGAACCTGGATTCAATTAGAACTGTTTAGTGATAGGACTTATATTTTTCAATTCTAGGATTCAATTTTGGATTATATTCACAAACCGTAATTCTTATTTTATATTTTTATCTTGTTTTCTAGGGAAATAAATTATTTTGTTAAAATTTACAAGGCTTGTTGATTTCAATCTTTTCTTTTGTTACATTTGTACGAGCCTACACGTAACAATAGCTTTATTTTTAGCTCTACTAGGGTTGTGCATCCTGGTCTATCGGTCAAAACATCAGAATACATTCCTAGGTGCTCTTTGATCTGTTTAAATTGATCTTTGGGTAACTTTGCACTTCTCTTTCACTATGCAAGGTATATTCCAGTGAAGCATCTATCTCAGGTTCTCCCATCACCGCATCATCTTCAATAACCGCTGAACACACTACATTCAATACCCCTTTCTCTAATGCGTCCTCGCGTCTTTCTACGTACAACTTTAGCATATTAACATGAAATATGCTCAACCTACCATTCACGTCGATTGTATAGACTTCTTTTACCTCGTATGGACCTTTCCACTGAACCAGTAATTTATTAGTACTTGTGGGAAGAAGTACTAAAACCCGATCACCCACAACAAATTTCCTCTTACGCGATTGTAGTATTTACCATACTTACGAGTCGATCTGTTAGCTCATGTGCCATTTTACACGCGTTTTCTAGTTTCTCGCGCAAATCGAGCACATACTGGTAAGTAGTTTTCACTTCGTCGTCCGGGACATTATCTGTTCAAAGTTCGCGCAGGATTCGCATAGGACCATGTACTGTTCTTCAGTACAGCAATTCAAAGGGCGAAAACCCTAAACTTTCTTGCGGCACTTCGCGATACGCGAATAGGACAGCATTCAAATAACGGTCCCAGTCTTGCGCACATTCCACGCACATTCGACGTAACATCTGTTTCAATGTACCATTGAACTGTTCTACCAGACCATTACACATGGGATGGTACGGTGTCGTGTTCAGTTGTTTTATGGATAACAGCCTACAAACTTCACTCATGAGGTAGGAAGTGAATTGGGTTCCGCAATCCGTTCAAATTTCTTCCAGCGCTCCTGCCCTACTGAATATATCAACTAGCGCTTCGGCTACCCTCTCTGTTTCGATACTAGGCAATGCTACGGCTTCAGGGTACCTGGTAGCATAATCCACAAGTATAAAGATATACCTGTTTTTCTTATCGGTCACAGGTTGTATGGGCCCGACAATATCCACAGCCACTCTTTTGAAAGGCGTGTCGATCAAGGGCATTTGGCCTAGGGGAACACGTGAAACTCTCCCCTTAGTTTTCTGACATGCGTCACAAGACCAACAAAACCTAGTAACGTCACACAGAGCTCAAATAAAACCAAACTGGTCGTAATAACAGGTACGGAATTAAAATCTATACACATGCTACTAAATTAAACTCTTAATAGCAACTTGTAACAGTCCAAAAGTTCATAACGTTTCAAATCCGCGTGGTGATAAAGGCAACACTTCACGCTACGTCATTAAAACTGAATATGCTTCACATATTTGCAAATCAAATAAAATGTAACACTTACCCCTATGGCTGTAGAATGAAATGGAGAGCATGCACTCCTTGACAAGATCCCAAAAGACCAATGTGTCGATTAAAACAGAAACTTCCCTTAAATCTACAGGAAAATGAGCAAGGGTAAAATACCCGAGTATACCGTGCTTTTTGTGTCTCTCGCCGCAAGCGATCTACGACGAGATGCAAGCTAGCACAGTCACTTAACTAGAAAAACAATTATTCACCCTAGGTAACGTTGTACACAAGTACGATGAAAATGATCAAATCGTTATAAGGCGAAACCAAGTTATTTCTTGCCTAATTCTGTGACAACAGTGATAGAGAATGGTTGAGGGAGGAGAAAGCGGCCTTCGGATATTTTAATATTAATTAATATCTTTTGAGACACAGAGGTTTTATAAAACATGCAGAAAGAAATCAAACTAAACAAAGTATTAAATACTTTACAGTATGTGTATTCCTCCTTACAAATAAATCTACCGCACATATCTTGACAGGCTATCACAACATTGTTATCATTGGTATTGTGAACACTGTATTAAAAATCAAATGGAACGTGTATACCTAACCGTTACAAAGTCCCAGGTTCTTCTATGTTACAGAGTGCAAATTCAGTCTTCTTTCTTTCTCACACTCCACATCCCTGTATTCTCTCTTTTATGCACCACAGAAGGGGTGGGTGGGAGAGAATTTCTATGAAATTTTGTACACTGTTTAATCCATTTAAAAGACAGTGATTATTAATATTTGTATCGTTATTTTATTATGACGCTAATGATTAATTAGTGGAAATTCTTCAAAACTTAGATAATATAGAAGCGATACCCTACTGTTGAAATATAGCCTAATGTTGAAACAATACTTATATATGCGTTTTAGGGTTTTCAATTTGATATACAAACAGTACTGCATATCAAATTGCTTTATACAACACTTGAAAAACCATGTTATTTTTAATGATATATATATATATATATATATATATATATATATATATATATATATATATATATATATATATATATATATATATATATATATATATATATATATATATATATATATATATATATATATACGTTAAGGAATGTAGGTACATTTCGTCCTTTATAGATTGGCATCCTTTATATGGAGGGGTGTCTCTCCTGGTCCTAAAAACAAATTTACAAAACATTCAGTTTTTACAGAAATGCATCTAGTGCTCCTGTAAATCAAGCAATGTACTTAGTATGTATGTATATATGTACGTACGTATGTATGTATGGACACAAAGTCACATTGATTTGACTTCTAAATGGTGCTGTGCCTCCTTTCAAGGACACAAATTTTCGCAACAAGGACATTTATGTCAAAGACGTTCTTAAAACAATTCTTTTGAACTGACACAGAATTTTCCATAAAATTTTCTCTTTAGGGATGTAGCATCAGGGAGGGTGAACCCTACAAATTGGATTCGAGCAAACATATCTAAAACAAAGATTTCACACGAAAAAAATTTAAAAAAAACGTCAGTAACGTCAAACTGAACCATCTAACTTTCCGTGATGAAATCACCGGTGATGAAATCACTGGGTTAGTTCGCGCTGTTACTTCGCCGTTGACATTCGTGTTTATAAAATTTTGTGAGTGATCGTTTATGTAATCGTGCACGTAATTTTTGTTAGCCCACCCTCCCTGCTGCTGTGGTTTTTATCCAAATATTATATCAAGTCCGTTACGATATCTCGACCTCGGATCATGTAAATTTATTGTTATAAAACCAAATGGGGTAGCTTGTGCTTTTGAAAAAAAGTGTTTGAACTTAATCATATCCATGTCCCCTGAACACCAAGTATAATAAATATTTTGCAGCGTATGATTATCAACTCCGTTAAACACAACTAAAATATTGCAGTTATCTCTGATTACTTTTGGAATTTGTGTATAACGCTGTGTAACATAAATCACGTCTGTATTTTTATGTCTACCTCGAGAAAATATCCTAGCTGGATTTAATTGGTTGTCCAGCATGACATCATCGCATACTACTAAATTATTAATACTTCCATCCAGATCATCTACAGATGGCGCTTCATCAATATCAGTTATAAAGTCAATAACGTCACTGTCTTCATTCAGCAACTTTGCATATTCATTAAAATCCTTAAGTACTTCATAGCACCGCTGATCATCTACAGATGGAGCTACTAAATACAATGTATCCCACTTCAGCCATCTCATTATCAAATTAAGCAATAACTGCGTCTTCCCACTTCCAGATGGACCTATGATGATCATTCTGATAGAATTCGGTAGCGCTGGGTGATGCTTAACTGGCTCTTGTTTTCGTGTCGCCGAAAAGTCAATTATATCCATAATAATAAATAATATGAATTTATATTGTGTTCGATGCCGTGCAGCCACGTCCACCACTGGATTAACAACAATAATAACAAAAAATAAAAAACGCGCACTGACAGGTAAATGTGAAAAGTGTGGCACAAAAAAATATAAATTTATTTCTAACAAATACAAAGTTGGCGGTGACGCTGCTACAGCGCTGGGAAAATTACCAAGATTACCGTGGGCGAAATATCCCGGGGAAAAACACTTACCGGGTTATAATTATTGTGGGATAGGGACTCGTTTAGATATTTGTCTTGACGATCAAGATCAACCGCGACCTGGAGAATATCCCGTAAACAAAATTGATCAAGCGTGTTACGTTCATGATATCGCTGATCGAAGTAAAGATTTACAACAACGACATCTCGCTGATATCAAATTAATTCATGCCATAAATAATATAAATGATAAATCATTTCGAGAAAAATTAGCTGCTTTTCTGGTAAAAGCTGGTATGAAAGGTAAAATTATGTTAGGGGCTGGGTAATTAATTATATGATTATTATAATGGAGTCCATTTATTATTCCCCAAGAGGATATTGGAAGGGTAAAGCAGCGATTAGTAAACTCGCCGAAGCTGCAAAGGTTTCACGTGCTGTTTGCGGATCGCGATAAAATTGCGGCTGAACTCGGTGATATACTGGACAAGCGAAATGAGGCGCTGCGACATCGGCCCGTTAAATAGTGATTGTGGACCTTGTATGATGTTTGCGGAAATTATACATTTCTTATATAATAAATTGAAATATGTATAATTTCCGCATCAATAATCCAGGCCTCAGATCGTCAAAATAATCCTTATACGATGGCAGCGTCAATCAACCTTGTCACCGTCACCGACACAAAAAAAATAATAATAATGATTTTGTTATTTATTACATCTTACGCTCGAATACTGCAACGTCATAAACGCCTTTTGCATCTTCGATGATCTTTATTATTTGATGGTTATCGGGA
This sequence comes from Megalonaias nervosa, assembly GCA_016617855.1. Lineage (NCBI taxonomy): Eukaryota > Metazoa > Mollusca > Bivalvia > Unionida > Unionidae > Megalonaias > Megalonaias nervosa. The sequence continues at coordinate 41,691 of JAECUM010025235.1, read as the reverse complement.
CCAACGAAATATATTGGTTCTGGCGCGGGTTTATCGCTGCGGTGACTTTCACCGCCACAGTGACCATCAAACACTAATATGTCAAATTTGTGAAGGTCGCCGCGCTTGATTTCATTTATCGCTGCGACATCACCGACGATAAAAATGTCAACGTTGGCAAGGCCGCGTTGAACACATTTATTGTGTAAACGGCGCCTCATTTTATCGCGGCGGGGTATTTTAATGATGGTTTGTAAGCGGCGCGATTCATCAAATGTAGTTTTATCGTTGATTAGTAGTGCGTTAATACCGTTAATGCTAGTCCGTGATATTTTACAGCGTGGTGCGGCGTGTTCGGCCAAACGATAATCGAGATTGTCTTTCAGGAAGATAATTTTTTCTTTCATTATATTATCACAATAATCCATTATCTAAATGACAATCATATTTTCGTGAGAAAAATTATTATTTCTTTTTTAAAAAAATTCATTTGCGGTGGGCGAATTCTCCTTGACAAAATGATATTTGGGCGTCCTGGTGTTGTAATATTTCAGCATGGCTCTGTATCTGTTTCCGCCGCAGCTTCTACAAATCTGAATTGAGCATTTCGTTCCGCGGCCACATCCCACACACGGTCGTGGACCTGCGGAACCTTTTCTAATAAATTCATTATGAACGCCGCAATATGTTCCATAACAACGTCGTCCACATATCGCTGTGGACCCCATGGGAAGCCAGGCACAATTATTCATTTGTATGGACATCGTTTATATAAATAATTTTATTTTTTAATTAAACAAACATCATTATGTATTATGAGCGAAAAAAATATTTCCCGTGACAACTCTGATATATCCACGGCTGAACAATCGTGCAATATATCTCAGGGTGAAATTCTAAATGATCACGTATGCGATATTTTATGTTGGATCAATAATTGTCCACGGGCCGATCCTGATCTATTTCGTTACGAGCCTCAACCGATCCAACACGAGCCTGAATTAACCGAACAAGAATACTTTGATCGTCACGATGAAAAATTATTCGATGAATTCCACGTTGGCGTCATCGACAATTTCGAAACTACGCCGCAAGATAAACTAACCGACGTCGCCAAGTACAGTTACTGGCACTTGTTCGATTATTATTCGTTATTCGATGAACCTGTTTGGCATCCGAAGAAAGAATACGCAATTGACAATTTTACTTTGTTCGGTGCTTTACATAAAAAATCCGCACAGGTAATAATTATACAGCACTTTGATAAATTTTTCGTGTTTACCGGCGATGAATGTTTTAATCGTTTCGCCGATAGATTCATTGGCCAATCGTCCGCCACAGAAATAATTCCAAAGTTCCGATTAAGGTATCCAGTCTTCGATCTTGATATGAAATTTATTCGTGAATACGTCGTATATACAACAGGAAGAACCGAGTTCAGGTTTACAACGGAAAAAATAAAAATTAATGACGTCATCGATTACTTTTCTGAATTATGTGATTGTCCACGCGATCTCCTTTTCGTGTTTGAAACAAATGGCGGTTATCACGTATTATGTAAAGGCGCTCCTGTAACATTTGATCGGCAACAAAAATTAACCGATCGTGCCATGAAAGATAAATCCTTGGAATGGTGTATAGATCGTCAAGCTGGCCTGTACAGTATTAAATTGACCGGGACAAAATCACACAAACCTGACAAAGATACCTCGTGTAAACGATTAATATCTCACAGTAACATTTATTCAGCATCTGAGTTACTAACCTGTCCTTGTTCGATTCAGCCTCGCTACGTTCGTGTCGGTGACAACGATGATACCGACGACGGTGACAACGTCACTGTTATTGGTTGTGACGAAATTTCCACAGAAAATCTTGAACGAATTTCCGTTGAGTTAACGGGCGAACCAGATCAGTTACTGGCCGTAGTAAATGTTTCTCAGAATAAATTTACGATATCGCGTCGGCCAGGACACTTTTGTAATATTTGTCAACGACAACACGGTTATGATTCATTTCGTAATTTCATTGAGCCTAAATGTGATAACTGTCTCGTATACATTAACGACGATCACTTCTCGGTTTGTTGTCCAAGATCAACTGGGAAACAAATAATAATTCCGATCGACGGTGACACCGTAGAAGAACAAATAAATAAAATCATCGCAGGAACATCCAGTAATGCCGAACGTTTACAAGTAGCTGAGCAATTGCCGAGCGATCAATCAAAAAGAATCCTGAACAAAAAATACATAAAATATTTAATATCAATCCGCCGCAAATGTCATTATCCTGGATATTTACACGAACGAAATCCCGATTATTTGTACACGGAATTACCTCAACATGAATCAGGGCCAGGCTGTATGATAATCCACAACGAAGATTATCTGGATGGTTCTGCATGTGGTATGGGTAAGTCAGAAGCAGCTTGGAAGTCGATAAAAGACCATCAGTCTGTGGTCTGTATCAGCTACAGAAAAACATTTACCGAAAAAGTAAAGGCCGATTATGGTATAGAATCTTACGCTGATATCAGCGGCGATATCACATTTAAGCCGGGCGACCGACAGCGCGTTGTTGTTCAGTGGGAATCCCTTCACCGGATAAAGGGAGTTCCAGACGTGATTATCGTAGATGAGTATCATGGCATTCAGCGACAACAATTCGGCGGCTCCATCAAACACAGCCGTGAACGCTGGACTAAATTCGCAGGATTAGCTATAGCGTGTAAGAGATTAATCGTTCTCGACGCTGATGCCAACGATGATGATTTGATATTATTCCTTGACAAATTGGGACGGCCTGATATGAAATTCATCATCAACGATTATCAACCCGATCATGACAAAAAATTCTTCGTTGAGACATCACATCAAAGTAACATTCAAAAACTCATAGAAACACTAAACCGTTGTAGGATCACCGGTGAAAAGGTCGCGATTTTCACTCATAACAAACATCATACCGATCATTCCGTGGAGAGTTTGGCCAAACTGTTGCAGCATCTAGGATTCCGTGTTAGGTATTATCATGCTGATACCGATCCGGTTCAAAAGAGGTTGGATTTCAGCAATATTGATGTTGCATTTGATGATTTTGATGTCGTTATTACCAACCACACTGTCGAGGCCGGAATTAGTATCACCGACGAGAGATTCACTAGCATGTTCGTGTTTTCTGACGAAGTAGGGTCGGTCAAAGCTACTAAACAAGCTATCCACAGATTTCGTTGCATTAAGGAAATTTATTATTCAACAACAAGAAAGCAGCGCGATTGTAAACTTCCGTTGACCCGCGAGGATGTTGAAAAAATAATCATAGATCGTGAAAATTGCATCAACGACGAAGCAATGAAACTGAATAGGTGTCCAAATGCAGATGAATTACAATCCAGTTACGGATTTGCCTACATCAGCTACATCGTTGATGAGAATAATTCTAAAATGTATTTCACGACACGGCTAATAACCGCCATGGCAAGCATCGGCTACGAGATCGTTGAACAACCGCCGGACGATTACGAAACGTGGTGCCGTAAAAACAGCATAAAATTCCCGTCCAACAGAGACATCAAGAATAATCCGGCCGTTGATGAATTTCTGAAGAAGTCTGTTGGTGAACGGATAAAAGAATCAAACTCCGACAACGTCACTGAATCCGAAAATCATAAATACTATAAATACGATCCCGACGAAAATAACAAGCTAGAACCATATGAAGCAAAAAAATTATTCCTGAACAATATGTTTCAGTGCGATGTTGGTAAACTGCTGCCGGATCACGTTGAATAACTGTATAAAAACACGCCACGATTACGACGTTACCATGAAGCAATCGTTGATAAATTCAGCAGCAGCAGTAACATCACCGACGGTAAAAAATATCGTTCAAATAAAATCAGCCCCAGGGAAAAGTTAACCGCGGTTAAAAATGTTTTACAGGTGTTGCATTTACCGGATGTTGTTCCTGAAGCGTTATCAACGACGACAGTTCCGATATCAGGGCCGGATTTACGAGGCCACATCAACGATATGGTCGCGGATAAAGAACAACTGTCATCGTATAACGAACTAATATCAAATTGGTCTAGTATATTTCCTGAAACGAGAATACAGACAAAAAAATTAACGGTAACAAGCATCATCGAGAAAATAAAATTGATTTATAAAGGTTACGGAGCGACCTTAACAGCGGATAATAAAAAAGATCCAGCTAGATCGAACTACACATTAACATATCCTGTGTGGCCTAAATCAGACTTCATTGATGACCCCCGCTGAAGAAATTGTTTCAACGACAGCCAAGGATTTTATGGCGGTAACGACATAAACGCCGTTGACGACCACACTACGTTGTTGAAATTCCACATTTGGAAGGCCAATAATTGGTTTAGCAGATTCGACGGAGAGTATTCGGATCAGTAAAATAAATATTCTATCGTTGTTTGCGGAAATTATACATTTCTTATATAATATAATGAAATATGTATAATTTCCGCATCAATAATCCAGGCCTTAAATCGGTAAGGCCAATAATTGGTTTAGTCGGTTTGATGAAGAATATTTGGATCAGTAAAATAAATATTATATCGTTGTTTGCGGAAATTATACATTTCTTATATAATATAATGAAATACGTATAATTTCCGCAACCATCATCCAGGCCTCAGATCGTCAAAATAATCCTTGTACCAGGGCCCATCATAAAAAAAGATCATTGATCAAGTGGGGATTTTTGTGGCTCAGCGGTGACACAGTCACTAGTGACACAGTCACTACAGTCACACTCAGTGACTTCGTCACCGTCTTTATCTTTAGCCAGTAATTCTTCCGCATCTTCGTTTATCAACTCCGTCGGTGACGCAGTCACTACCGTGATATCTTTCAGCTGTTTTATACGAGCGTGTACGAGTCGCTTCGTTTCGTATTCGTGAGATAATTCTAACCTAACCCGCTCGATGGCCCGTGATAACGGCACAAATAATTTCACCTGAGTATCAGTGATTGCCGCCAGCGATCGTAACATCGCCTGCTGAATTATCTTTATGAATCTATAATCAGCGGGTAAAGTGCATCTATTTTCTGACCTTCGAAATTGTAATGATTCAAAATCACTCATTATATTTTCAGGATCAAGTTGGTCAGATATTTTCACGCCGCTGTGTTGTAATTTCTTAACAGCAGAAATAATTCATGTGATGTTTTCGTGATTCATTATTTTATATATTATAAATTATTTGTTTAGATAAAAATATATTTCTGAGTAAATATTTCTGAATAAAAATAAAATATTTGAGAAAATCTGACCAAAGTCACAATATTGTTGGGTATATTGCCCATCAAATTCATAAAATCTGTACAGAATTCATAAAAAAATCTAAATCATAATAAATATTTATAAAAAATCTGAATCAGAATAAATATTTATAAAAAATAAAATGTTTTACAGAATCTGTACAGAATTCGCAACGCTGACGGGTAATATACCCATCAAATTTAGAAAATCTGTACAAAATTCCAACACTGATGGGTATAATACCCATCAAATTCAGAAAATCTGACCAAAGTCACAATTTTGATGGGTATATTACCTATCAAATTTAGAAAATCTGACTGAATTTCATAAAAAATAAAATTTTATTATAATAAAAATATATTCTGAATCAGATAAATATAAAAATATATTCTGAATCAGATAAAAATAAAAATATATTTTATAAATTCAAAAATAAACAGCAGCTATGATGCTCAGTCTACCATTCCACTGGGGTCCCTTCTGCCGGTAAAGTCTTTTGTCAATAAGATCCTAAGAGTCCTTGCTGGGGGCATCAAGCCACAGGCACTCTTCATGGTCAAGACCTGTCTTATGGTCCACAGGCACCTTATTGAGACTTTCTGATCCAGCGGACATTCTTTCTGAATGCCCCTACGTGGGTACCCTTCAGTGAGGTCACAAGGTCGTGAGTTCACATCATCCTGCTGTTTATTTTAGGGACGCAAGCGCATATCGATTTCATGTAAACCCCCCCCCCTCAAATCAAACCCCGGGGTAAGTGCAAAACTGCACTCACCACGTTGTTCAACATGGTGAGGGTTACATGAAATCCCGTGGGGCTTGCTTGCGCCCCCACTATAATAGCATCTGCGACCGAATGCAAGATAATATATCTTTAGCATTTTTGGAGACTTGAACACGCAGAGAGTCTACACTAGTGGATCCGCACGCAAACGCCTTAACACCACGGCTATCGCGGAGCTGTTATAAATTATAGTTAAATTTAAGTATATAAATATTCACACTGTCTCACAGTGACAATGTCACGGACGGCAAATCCCTATACCGAAATAATATTCTGTTTCTGAATAAATTCTGCAATTTTATATATTTCTGCCGTTTCTGCTTTGTTAAAATACTGTGACACTGTTACGGCCAGAACTCTGTTAGTAAATGCACTGGATCGATATTGTTCTGGTATATTCCGCCCGCTGCAGAACTGCGTAGATTCATTTAGTATAGTTTCGTCTGCTGCGATCTATATGTGTACAATATAATATCACGGCTGAGGTTTTTATGTTCTGTTTGAGGATATATTTTCTGCAATTAATACTTCCACAACGTTGATCTGTTTGGACTGGGGAGATATTTAAGCATTACGATTAGACTGTAGTACCATAGCTGCCTGATTACGCTATCAACGACGGGACGGATTCTTATCACTGAATACGTACAAGCAATAACAAAAAGAAAGGAGACAACTACTTGATTGCTCTATCAGCGATGACGGATTTATCTCTCTTCACTGTACATATCGGAATGTGATCTTTTGTTGAAATTTTTTCGAAAACGCTGATTTAGTAATATTATTTGCAACAAAACGTACTGAAGGCATACAAGTATCAAAATATTTGGCAGCAGCATTCATTGATGGGAAAATTATTTCTTGACCTGTTTCTGTATTTGTGGATATAACTGACCTCTTTCCAAACATTTTACATCTCCCAGTATTTCCAAGTGTAGTATTCTGACTCTGTGTAACAACTTCAAGATTACATACAGAGTTATTTTGTCTATTACCGTCAATATGATTAATTACAAATCCTTCTTCGATGACCCCATGAAAATATTCGTACAGAAATCTATGTGAGTGATATTTATTTCCTCCGGCAGTAAATCTAAAATAACCAGTATTACTAACATAACCAACTGGCGTTTTCTTTTGACAGTTTCTGATGATACCATCAGGAGAAGCTTCATAAATTTTAATGACGGGATGTTTCACAAATTCATTTTGTTTCATTTATATATAATATTATTTGTCTAAATGATAATCTTGAAATCTGGCCAGATAGTCTTTAGCGGTTTTTAACGGAGACTCACCTGACGACTTCTTATCATAATATCGCTTTAGTTCTCTGTATCTTTTACCGCCACACATAACCGTGTTTCTCCTCTTACTCCAACACCGCATCGTAAACACGGTTTTGATCCTAGACTACCTCTTCGGAAACTTTGCATATGTTGGCCACAGAATTCATTTACGCATGATTTATTACAAGGAGTTAAAAATCCTATCATGAGCCATCGGCATTGGTTGTTTGTTTGAATCATTATATATATAATCAAAGTTTAATTAAACATATATATTTGTCTTAAATATAGTATGGAGGAATTTGAGAGATTATCCACGATTGAACCTTCCACCGCAAGATTTGATCTTGACAAATTACCAAAATCTGAATTTAATTTTTCCATGCAAGATCTGGCTCTGATAAATAGTGATATAACCGATCGTATCCGTGAGAGTAAAAAAGAATTTTGCAATGATGGCGCGGCTCATACTTGGTCGACATTCAGGATTATGAGCGACAAAGGCGTTGTTGTTGACGCTAGAATGAGTGACGAACGAAGTAAAAATATTCTTAACTATTTAGACTCGCAGAGATATATTATTTTAGTAAAATTTATTGTTCAGACAGATGATGATACTTGGATTATTCGTGAAAACGCGAACCTGTACGACTTCATACTGGAAATAATACTGTTACATTAAATAAACAATCTAAGCCTGGTGTGCTAACCGGTATCGATAAACCGTATTATGAACGAACATATCCTGTTACTGCGGTTATATACGCAATATATCCGCGAAATAATAAACCCACCGTTGGGGATCTCAAACCGATGAAAATTTCAAGAATAAATTGCGTAGCTGACGAGTTATGGAACATTTCTCAAAAGCAATGCCCGGAAATGGTTTAACAGATATAAGACGCACAAATATAAACGAGTGGGCAGAAACAGTTAGAGATACCGGAGCATCTATCAGCGACGTTGCTAAGCTAGAAAAGAAATTAAGATTTCCAATAACAGTAAAAACACTGACCGGAGAAATTTTGTAGAAACAGAAATATACAAAAAACGGAGCTCCAATAACGATCATCGATCATAATGCACATGCATGGACCGATGCTGTAACAATATTTCCACAAGATAGGACAGTTAAATTTTATGACGATTATATATTCGATGCTATCGGTGATATCAGTAAGAGCGACCCTGTATCTGTTTGGTTATTTCAGAGTTCAGAATCAACATATTACGATCAATTTTGTAAAACCTAACGGAGATATTTACCGTAGAGAATCTCTCCATGAAGAAATGAAAAATCTTGCACAGCGCCTTTGGAGTGAATATAATAATTCTGATGATGTTGAAGTTGAGCAATTATTAAATAATTGTTTTACAGTTCCATCCGTTGCGGCTCACTTTGCTCAGAAGAAAAATTCATGGTCGCCGACGAGAACAGAATTCCTTGAAGATATCCAGAGCGGTTGTGTCGAATACGGGCATGGCGGATTATGGAATACCAAATACGATCATCGCAAAGTTATATCCGTTGATATAGTTGCGTGTTATCCTGGAAGTTTTCTTGGATACGGAGAGTGTTTTAAATACTTTGATAGATTCGGACATCCCACACACGAAATGACAAGAGTGGCGATCAATGGACCATTACCTGATTTTGATTAACCGGATTCGCTTGTGTAAAATCGTTTAAGTTCCGTAATAATCTTCATCCGATCGCTTATGCGTGGTTTGGTAGACATTTCTCAGAAAAACACTGGGTTCCAACGGTATTATTACGATACATGCTTGATACTGAAATTTTAGTGTCGTTGAGAGTAAGTGAAGCTATTATATCATATCATTCGCAGAAACAAGTTTGGCTACCACAACAAAAGAAACATTCCCTGACAGATCCAGATGAAGATGGGGATACAATCGATTATGAAAATAAAGTTGCAAAAGATCTCGGTAGAAAAATAATTGGTAAATTTACTTAGGGCGGTTCGTATGATCATAAACGGCATTGTACAAGATTGATCATGGACGATACTGAGTTAGATTTTATAATTACTGATACAACGAACAAAGGAACATTTATAAGCAGAAGCAATGCTTATTTGTCAGATGGAACCAAACTAGGTACAGTAGTGAGTTATATCGACGGTGAATCGCCATAATTTACTCATTTAAGATCTTCTATGCTCGCTTACGTTTCTATAAATTTATTATCGATAATAAATAGTTTTCCTTGTTACGCTGTCAGAGTTGCTACGGATTCGTTTTATGTGGATAAAAAATATTTAGATTTGGTAAAACCGTTACTCGGTAGCGGCGAATGGGGATCGTGGCGAATAAAACACGAAAGTATACTCGACTATTCTGAAACAGCAGATGTTGATATCGCGGAGACATAATACGGTAATGACAATCAAATACCAGTATCAACATCACCGTGTGTATTTGATCCCGTGGCCAGACATAAAACCATTTATCTCAGTGGACCTGGAGGATCTGGCAAAACAACAAGTGCGATTGAATTATTTCGGAGTTTAGATATGATTGTGTTGACACCTACACACAGACTAGCAAGAGAAATAAAACAACGAGGAGTAAAATCATGTACATATCATAGTTTCTTCAGATGTTGTGGAGATACGTGGACGCCTGAGCGAATGGGCGAGAAATATATTCCCAAAATCATCATCTGGGATGAAATTTGTACTGTGTCGTTGGAAACATTAAAAATATTTCTTGATTGGTTATTGAAGAAAAATACCGCGGTGATCATGTGCGGCGATCATAGTCAACCACCACCCTTCGTCGGTCAATCTCCGCACAAGTGGTTAAAATCATTTGTGGATTATTACGAAGAAATAAATGATGATCATAGAGCCATCGATGAACCTTTCAAGGAATTTAAAAGATTAATCAGACTACAGCCAGATAAAATACAATGTGAGATAATGCGTGAAATAATTCCAGAAACTCCTGTGAATGATTTTTGGAATTTATGGAGACCAAATGATAGTTGCGAGTAGAAAAATAGTTCGTGATGAATTACAAGAAAAATTATTTCTGTTGCACAAGGAAAGATTTCCAACGTTACCTGTACCATTATATTATCGCCCAGCGGATACTCGACGACAGAATATTGAAGTTGAAATTCCGAGACGAGACACTGAAAGTGTCCAGAAACAAAATCTTGTGTTAAATGATATTGTTTTGGTTGATGTTGATTTTGTTGAAAGCGCGTTAAATATGAATAACTCACCGTGGAAATTAGGATATGCTATAACGATCCACTCGTCACAAGGATTAACTATTCCTGATACAAATATCTGGATTGTCGATGATAGAGTAGAATGGTCAAATTTAGTTTATCTCGCAGTATCTAGACTCAGGAGAATATCTCAACTACATAGTTGTCATAAACTCCACAGAAAATAATAATCAAACTATTAGTGACACCGAAGGTGTTATTGGCGTAATAAGAAACAAATTGAGCAGTTGAATCCAGTCTGTAGATGGCAGGTCTACCAGTAGATCTAACCACGCTAGAAATTTTATGTGTGGTCACACTCCAGATAGGATCAGTTGCTCTTTTTTTACCTCCTTCAAGTTCACCAGGTTCATATAAATATCTTACGGTAACATTACCTAGTACTGGTTGAGAGGAAGATTCACGTCGGTGAATTGGTATATGTTTCTTTGTGATTGCATTAGAAAGTTTCATAGAAGTTGCACGAGTAATTTCATTATTTAACGCAGCTATCACATTTGGTAATCTTGCAACCCATTCGCGAGATCTTGTATCTGTATAAATTATTTCCTTCGCATACTGGTATCCAAAAAACCGCTCAGTGAGTGTTCGATTAAATCTTTCAACGATTGCCTGATCACGATGAATTTCGGTGTGTCCTCGTCTGATTTTCATGTTATGTTTTTTCATCAACGATGATACTGCACCAAGAAATTCTTTGCCAGGATCAACCTGTAGCAACCGTGGCCATCGTAGACCACCACGTTGATAAATTCGTTCAAACGCAGATGCAACTTCAGTTGCTGTCTTTGTTGACAGTGGTTCTGCTTCTTTATATCTACTTGCAACGTCAACGACAGTTAGCGCGTATTTGCATGTGCGTGATTGACATCCTCGTGTTTCAATAATATCATGTGGTAAAAACAAAATATCTGCTTGATGAACTTCATTGGGAACGCTGACATCAAAATGTGCATACTGAATTTTTTTAGGTGGTGGTAGATAAATTTGCCATATTGCTTGTCGTGCTAACCACGCTGCAACAACAGCACGTGAAACCTTTGCAGCTTCGGCGAGTTTACTAATCGCTGCTTTACCTTTCCAATATCCTCTCGGGGAATAATAAATGGACTCCATTATAATAATCATATAATTAATTACCCAGCCCCTAACATAATTTTACCTTTCATACCAGCTTTTACCAGAAAAGCAGCTAATTTTTCTCGAAATGATTTATCATTTATATTATTTATGGCATGAATTAATTTGATATCAGCGAGATGTCGTTGTTGTAAATCTTTACTTCGATGAGCGATATCATGAACGTAACACGCTTGATCAATCTTGTTTACGGGATATTCTCCAGGTCGCGGTTGATCTTGATCGTCAAGACAAATATCTAAACGAGTCCCTATCCCACAATAATTATAACCCGGTAAGTGTTTTTCCCCGGGATATTTCGCCCACGGTAATCCTGGTAATTTTCCCAGCGCTGTAGCAGCGTCACCGCCAACTTTGTATTTGTTAGAAATAAATTTATATTTTTTTTGTGCCACACTTTTCACATTTACCTGTCAGTGCGCGTTTTTTATTTTTTGTTATTATTGTTGTTAATCCAGTGGTGGACGTGGCTGCACGGCATCGAACACAATATAAATTCATATTATTTATTATTATGGATATAATTGACTTTTCGGCGACACGAAAACAAGAGCCAGTTAAGCATCACCCAGCGCTACCGAATTCTATCAGAATGATCATCATAGGTCCATCTGGAAGTGGGAAGACGCAATTATTGCTTAATTTGATAATGAGATGGCTGAAGTGGGATACATTGTATTTAGTAAGTCCATCTGTAGATGATCAGCGGTGCTATGAAGTACTTAAGGATTTTAATGAATATGCAAAGTTGCTGAATGAAGACAGTGACGTTATTGATTTTATAACTGATATTGATGAAGCGCCATCTGTAGATGATCTGGATGGAAGTATTAATAATTTAGTAGTATGCGATGATGTCATGCTGGACAACCAATCAAATCCAGCTAGGATATTTTCTCGAGGTAGACATAAAAATACAGACGTGATTTATGTTACACAGCGTTATACACAAATTCCAAAAGTAATCAGAGATAACTGCAATATTTTAGTTGTGTTTAACGGAGTTGATAATCATACGCTGCAAAATATGTATTATACTTGGTGTTCAGGGGACATGGATATGATTAAGTTCAAACACTTTTTTTCAAAAGCACAAGCTACCCCATTTGGTTTTATAACAATAAATTTACATGATCCGAGGTCGAGATATCGTAACGGACTTGATACAATATTTGGATAAAAACCACAGCAGCAGGGAGGGTGGGCTAACAAAAATTACGTGCACGATTACATAAATGATCACTCACAAAATTTTATAAACACGAATGTCAACGGCGAAGTAACAGCGTGAACTAACCCAGTGATTTCATCACCGATAATTTCATCACGGAAAGTTAAAGGGTTCAGTTTGACGTTACTGACGTTTTTTTTTAAATTTTTTTCGTGTGAAATCTTTGTTTTAGATATGTTTGCTCGAATCCAATTTGTAGGGTTCACCCTCCCTGCTGCTGATGTGGATAATAGTTACAAAATTCGATCTGTACTCGCTCCCTGTTCGAACCCTAATTACCCGGATGTGCACACCCGTACCCGTGTTACACTAGTCATTTCCGTCACCCTCGATGGTCGAGTAACAAAGCCTATAGATGACAGAGGTATTTTTCTGTTCTAGTAGTACGTGACTTATCCGATGCCCTGCTGTGTGTACAAATGTGTATTAATGAGACATTTCTCGATTCTAATTTAACGAGGCGAGAGGTGAAAAAGAGGGCTGGACAAAGACCATCAAGGTTGACCGGATGTATTCACCCTTTTCATGCCCGAGTATTCGTGTACGACTTAAAAGAAATATGCACGAAACTTCACATGTGCTAATAACTATAATCAGCCGTACTGAAAGAGACGATCACGATCAAGGAATATCAATGAACCCGTTCATTCAGTGTCCCATTCGAAGATTGAAGTGCGTAATTTATATACGTTAACACAAATTTTCATACTTGTCTTATTAATGGTTGGGGCCCAAGGTGGAACTCCGGATCCAATGCTAAGAACCAACTTAGAATAGGAACCTAACTTCGAATAAAGCGTTCAAAGGATTAAGTGGGTAGATAGGATCAGGGACAATAGGAACATTTTCATAGAGTGCTTTATTATACTCAACAGAGTGAGATAAGATGTGAATGTTGAAGAATACATTTAACTTGCTTTCAATTTAAATTTACCTTTTTTATTTACCTTATTTTCTTTAATTTGTCGATATATCAATTAAACTGATAAGGCTATGCCACAAGAAAACAAAGGAAAACAAATCTACTACAAACATATTGCATTAATAGATAAATAAAATACATATTTAATGTTTGAAAGGAATATATCTCGCACAACATACCTAAAACAGTGTTAATAATCATGTATTATACGACACTTAATAGTTTCCCTTTAATTTTTCCTTTATTCTTCCACGTTTTAATTGAGGTCGAGTTTTATTCTTCCACGTTTTTACTGAGGTCGAGTTCACTACTTACAGGTTTGTGTTAATAAGGCTGTCACACTCTTCTCGATCAAGGAAAAGATACAAACCTGTGCAAATTAGCATCAGTTGTATTTCATTTTCTTTAGAGATTTGCATTTTTGGATTAAATGTCCTTTTTTTTCAATGGGCATTTGTTTTAACAGCCGAATTAAACCCGCCAACTTGATCATCCTGCACAAATGCCATAAGGATGAATTCAATAACTACAAACAATTTTCTCTTTAAGCTTTGAATACAATACAAATAGTATTCTTCACTGGTCAGCACATCTCCAGAATAACACAACGAGAAAAAATGTACATGAGCTTCCTTGTAACTACACTAACACACAATAACATCTGATTAGCCATATTTGCCTACTTGTCAAATGTCATGTTACTGTTGAAAATTATAAATGTATAGGATCTAGAAATACAATGCGCTTAAACCATAGGACATCTTGTTTATTCATGCATTCAGTTATTATTTTACTGAAACATGAAACTTAAAGCAACATGGCACTAAAAGAATCAGTCTCAAATAATGCAGTTACACGAGGTCAATACAACTATTATGCTGTGAAACTCCATGTCCTTAAACCTGATTTATTTTTAAACAGTTATTTCGGTCCATTTTATGGAACTGAGACAGAGTTAAATAAATAAATTAAACTACTATTGTTGCAATCAAAAGACTTACATGTGAAAACCACAATGTATGTATGTATGTATGTATGTATGTATGTATGTATGCTAGTGGTTGAGACTTTATTGACACTTTGATTTTAACAGAAATGACATATGATACTGGGTGTTTTGTGGGGCTTTGGGGTTTCTTTTAGGAAATAAATAGATCGTTATGATTTCAGTTCAGTTCTACTCATTGTATACGTGTTATTGTTTCATGATTGTTTAGGTATATTCCTGAGACAGAAGCAAGAGAATTAATGCAGGTAATTGAGTGGCCAAAGGACAACTTTCAATGTGTTTGGTTTTCATTTTTCCAGTTAACTTCTGCCGTTATGAAGACTTTTCTAAACTGATTTTATACCACATATCCGTCATCGGCAAAGGTATGTTTTCACTCTGTATCCATCTGGTGTCTCCGAGTGTAATGTATACAATCCCTCTGAAACAAGAGCCCGTTCCGCTACATCTTTTATACGTATACTTTTAGAAGCGGATCCAGAAATATCGTTTGATATATTTTCGGGTGATGTTAAATAAGCAGGTGAAGGGTCTATGGGACGGAACCCCGTGTGGGGACCCATGTGACTAAGCCCCCGCAAGTTCCTGCATTGTAAGCGTTTCCATGACGTAATTATACCCATCCAACTGTCACAAAGACTGACCTTAGCAAACGTTCAGATTCTTACTCGCTCATTTGGGGTGGGGTTGGTGGTAGCGAAGCACCCTCTCTGCACCCCGTCTCTGGATCCGTCCCTGACTCTGAGACCTATTTCGATTCCTCCTTAGTTTCCTGTCTCACGAACAAAGAATATGCCAAAAAGGCAAATTTCTGATGAAGTATAGTATTTTTGTAAAATTAAATCTATAAATGCTTTTAATACCTGAAGTAACTGTGTATAATGCACAAAGAATGCAGTTAGTAACCGCAAGATGGTATGAACAATGAGTAGACAATGTTCTTCTTTCTTTCTGAATACACGGAAGCCCATTATCCCGTTTAATATAAGTACAAGGAAGCCCAATATCCCGTTTAAAATATGCTCAAGAGCAAGTTAACAAACGATATCTGAGGAAACGAAACGCTATGTTGTTGTCATGTTGTTTAAAGCTTTTCCTTCTTCATTGATCCTATAAGGAGATAGACGACAAATTTGTCTTTTCTATGATGGTTGTCAAATACACAGACAATGTATTGATGGTGACGTCAACATTTACTACATAAATTGTATTTATCGTGATGTCAACATTTACTACGAAAATACAGTAACTGTAGGCCTACATTTATGGTACAGCAATTCAAATCTCCATCTGAAGTCCAAAGTAGTGCATAAAATGCATATTTACCTCCCCTGGCAGTCTACATTTTTTTTCATACTTTGATTCAATGGGAAACAAAAGCAACACAGGGAGCAGGTCTAATTGAAATGTGTTCTTGTCGGAGCTGTGGCGGAGAGTACTGACATTTGTTCCCTTCCTGCATTCAAAATATTAACGTATTTTCGCCATCTTTTTAAAGGGAATGATGACCTCTTGCAGTTCATAAATCTAGAGATCATTGTGGTAACACGGGTTCATAATCCATAGTTCACCCCTTGACACCTTAGACACCCTATAGACACCCTAGACACCTGATGAGTATCAGTATTTATAATGCTGCACTAATGCTATCAGCAAAAAACAAATCAGATAATAGTTATAATATGTAAACAAAACTATAGCCTTTATTCGCATTTTTTTTGGCAGAGCAGGTAGTACTGGATACATGTATTTGGAAAATCGCACAGATAGGCGTAGGTGGATGCTACTGAAGTCAGCTTTATTCTAGATGCGCTGTCATCCTAAGGAGTTAAACCGGGTATTCTGTCATTAATGGCGATTCTCGACCTTAAAAAGTCCAGCGCGAAACGTTGGACCGAATCAACAGCTTATGTCAGCAAAAAGAAACATATTTGCTCATTTAAGCAACAAATTCGAATTCAAATGAGCGATCTATATTTGACCAATCGAGTCGATTAATGTGCTTCGAGGTTATATTTTTTTAAGTCTTTATTTCAGCATGTCTTTCATGTATTTTGTATTACTATATTCACACCTGCACCTACGGAGGTGCCATCCGATCGCATAGTATAAGTAATCACGTAGCAAAACCCACCACACGTAACTTCGTAATGAACGGTTTCCACCATTCTCAAATATTTAGTTCAGTATAAATTCTTAACTAGCTAGCATTAGAATCGACTAACTGATATAACTCTTGTTTTGTTGGTTTGTCATAAATATATAGAGATAAGGACATTCGAATTGGCATGGAAAAATGCCATGTGAGCATACCCTGATAATAGGTTTTTACATAAATTGCTTCTATCAAATGGGCCCAGAAATGTCGCTCAGTTGTCTGAAATTTAGACCTGACACACCATTCCGATTGTCGTAGTCCGATGAGGACTACGATGAGGTGTATATGTTTGTGTCTTGGAAAGTTATCCATATAAGGATTACGGAACTGGCAGAGAAGGTTACTCGAGTTTTCACTCAAATGTGTTGTGCAAGAAAACCATTGTGATTTCGCTTGACCTAATGTGATCTCTTTGGTGCGGATATGGGGGTGGTGCAGAGTAGGTGTGCATGCATCCCTCTCACCGCCGCCTCAACTCCCAATAAAATAATGAGGTAAAAAGTGAAGTTTTCTTTACAATTAGTTAAAATTATACCATAGATCCACTTACAATACAGGAAGTTTTCAGGGCTTGGCCCCTGGTTCCCTCTCCTCAAGGTTTCCATCACATGAACCCCTTGACTACTTGCTTACCCCCTCTCCTATAAACGATATTCCTGGATCCTAAAATGCCTCTTGGACTAAAACGTGACGCGAATATGTGAGCGACATATTAGAAAATTTGTGTTGTCGGTTGTATCAACAAAAACGTAATAAGTATAGTTTGGTTATTAGTGTAAATTAATTATGGATTTTTTAAAGTGCGCCTATATTAGGTATCATATATGTTATTATATCTTTACTTAAACATTATGAAGAGAGACTTTGCATGTAAGGGTTTTGTACAAAGGTGGAACTAAAGTCTAAATGGGTGTAGGTTTCGTACATAGAAGGACGATATTGAGTCAATCGAAATGATTAAGAAAAGAACAAACATTGAATTAAGAGAGTGCATGTAGGATACACATCGTTCTTGGTAAAAACATTCTGCCCATAATTTTGTTTCGAAAACACCTGCCAATGACCGAGGAAGAAATGTGTAGACCTTTTATCAATGTAATCAACTTCATGCGTAAGGTATTTACCGCTGTTCTTGATAACAGATTTTTGCTTTTTCTAGAAGATAACAATTTACTATCCAAACTGGTTTTCGAAAAGGATACTCCACAACTGATAATATTTTATTTTGTATTCCTTAATATATTTTTTAAACAGAAGACATAAACCATTGTTTTGCACTTTTGTGGATTTTCTCAGGCTTTTGTCAGGGTATGGAGAGTTGGCTTATGGAGAAAACTGATTAACGCTGGTATAAATGGGAAACTTTTTTAAGGTGATAATGCAACATGTATATGGATGTAAAGTTTTGTATATTCCACAATGGAAAGAAATCAGGGCTGTTTAAAGGTAGTCAAGGTGTTAGACAAGGGGAGAACCTTTCTCCTGTATTATTTGCCCTGTATCTAAATGATATCGAGAATCACTTTTTGAGCTCGAATTCTAATGGCATTACAGTTGATTTACTCGATGGAGATGTTGTGAAATATTTAGAACTATTTGTTTCACTCTTTGCAGACGATACCGCTGAATTTTCAGATAATCCAAGAGATACGCAAAATAATCTTGACGTACTTTTTAATTACTGCCAAAAATATAAACGTGTCATAAAACAAGCAAAACGAAAATTATAATTCTTGGGAAATATAGAAACAGGAAAAATGTGAAGTTCAAATTAGGAGATATGGAACTTGAAATTGTCAGAAATTATAAATATTTAGGGCTGACCCTAATGGAGAATGGTAGATACTTGTTGTAATTAAGAACCTGATTAGTGAAGCCAGGAAAGCTATGTACCTTCTTAAGAAAAGAATAAGTCAATCTGAACTTGCCCGTTGACTGTCAGCTTAAACGTTTTGATATGACAAGAATCCCACTTCTCGTATATGCGGCTGAGATCTGGGGTTTTGAAAGATTAGATATGATGGAACGGGTTCATTTAGATTTTCAAAATATGTGCTAAAAGTTAAAAAATCTACCCCACGAATATGCTTTATGGTGAGCTTAGTAGAACCTCACTATACTTGCAAATAAAAAGTAGAATGGTCGGCTATTGGGTAAATCTCATTAATGGTAAACAAACGAAACTATCTTACATCATGTATCTGAGGTTATTGTAGGATTATAATGGTGGTCTAGGCAGAAACAGATGGGTTGAGAACATTCAAAACATTCTATCGGAAACTGGGTTTCAATTTATTTGGGTTAATTAAAACATTCCCCAACAAATGCTGGCCAGATAAAATATTTAAGAAAAGACTTCATGATCAGATTATACAAACATTGGAATCATCCATTACTACCTCGACAAAAGCTGAAAGATATAGATATTTAAAACGGAATTAAAATTAGAACATTATTTGTTAAAAGACCTATCAAAAATATAATTAAATATAATGAAATTTCGAACATGTAATCACTGTTTACCGGTAGAGAAGGGAAGATATGAAACTTTAACTAGAGATGAAAGATTAAGCACGCTTTGCAAACAAAAATGTGTGAGTGATGAATTTCATTATCTTCTTGAATGTAACTGTTTCAGAGAACAAAGAAAGCAACTACTTCCCAAGTACTTCTATACTAGACTAAATGTAACAAAGTTTAAAGAATTATTGTGTTCTGAGAAACTTGGTATTTTAAGAAATCTATCTAAAATGATTGATACTATTTTGTAAAAATTTCGTTAATTTCAAACCAACTTTACTCGATGTGTTTATTGCTCTTCCATTTTTCTGGGCGGGGGGGGTGGTGTTAATTTTTTTTTTCTTTGTGTTTTAATTTTTTTAAGGAAGAGAAAAGTACTGTAGATTTATAATTGCAAAATATTTGCTAGAGATTAGTTGTGTTCCATAGTTAGTAGTTTACAACCTGTCTTCTCAAATGTACCAATATCTATGTAGTTAAGTTTCAACACGATCTTATTCCATTGAAGTAATGGTGTAATAATGTAATAATGCTGTTAATCTGAGTTACATTGCGTTTACTGTTAGAAGAAAAAAATCATCAATGGCTGATGTTCACGCATGTAAAATGAGATACTAATATTTTCCTCACATGTCGCGTATTGTAACCCGAGTGAAATGAAGAATTTGTCTTGTCTTGTCTTGTCCTGCCTTGTCCTGTCTTGTCTTGTCTTGTCGACATTAACTAATATATTTACTTATATCCCATGGTCATTAATCAATACGTGTACTTATCTCCCGTATCCATTAATTGGTGCATGCGTAAACGACTGGTTTCTACGCTTTGATTATCAAAATGTATTGTCTAACTGAAATGAATCAAGTGCGTAAACACATAGTTAAACAGAGTAATATATTACAATTATGACGAATAACAATTTGTCGACATTTCTGTGTGAATGATTTCTACATTGGGTGCTCAGTTTAACTAAATCAGGATGTCATTTGAATTCTTATTCAGACTAATGATGAGGGAGGGTCAGAATGCCAATTGGTCTAAAGTGCTGCCATCTCACCTCTGTCCGCGTCGGTTCGAATCTCGGGTTCAGACAATGTGGGCATTTGAAGAAGCATGACAGTATCTTCCCGTGGGTCGATGGTTCTCCCCTAGGGTTTCCCGGGTTCTTCCGCCGCCATACATCTTGTGCTGAAAAATGGCGTTAAGCCCAAAACAATAACAACAGCAACAAGTGATAATGAAAAGGAAAGGCCTTAAATAATAATAATAATAATAATAATAATAATAATAATAAGTGATCTACACTACTTTACTGTTCTAGCTCTCGTGCAATTTTAAACAGACCTACAGGACTGAAGAAAAGAGTTTTGTTAACATGAACCTAACGTGTACCGTTTTCATGTGACAAGAGAGTGTCTATTAAGCTCTGTGCATACAATGACAAGAGTGTGTGTCTATCAAGCTCTGTGTCGACCATGACAAGAGCGTGTGTCTATTAAGCTCTGTGTACACCATGACAAGAGTGTGTGTCTGTTAAGCTCTATGTAGACCATGAAAAGAGCGTGTGTCTATTAAGCTCTATGTAGACCATGACAAGAGTGTGTGTCTGTTAAGCTCTATGTAGACCATGACAAGAGTGTGTGTCTATTAAGCTCTGTGTCGACCATGACGAGAGTGTGTGTCTATTAAGCTCTGTGTCGACCATGACAAGAGTGTGTGTCTATTAAGCTCTGTGTCGACCATGACAAGAGTGTGTGTCTGTTAAGCTCTATGTAGACCATGACAAGAGTGTGTCTGTTAAGCTCTATGTAGACCATGACAAGAGTGTGTGTCTATTAAGCTCTGTGTAGACCATGACAAGAGCGTGTGTCTATTAAGCTCTGTGTACACCATGACAAGAGTGTGTGTCTGTTAAGCTCTATGTAGACCATGACAAGAGCGTGTGTCTATTAAGCTCTATGTAGACCATGACAAGAGTGTGTGTCTATTAAGCTCTGTGTAGACCATGACAAGAGCGTGTGTCTATTAAGCTCTATGTAGACCATGACAAGAGTGTGTGTCTGTTAAGCTCTATGTAGACCATGACAAGAATGTGTCTGTTAAGCTCTATGTAGACCATGACAAGAGTGTGTGTCTATTAAGCTCTGTGTCGACCATGACAAGAGCGTGTGTCTATTAAGCTCTGTGTAGACCATGACAAGAGTATGTGTCTGTTAAGCTCTATGTAGACCATGACAAGAGCGTGTGTCTATTAAGCTCTATGTAGACCATGACAAGAGTGTGTGTCTATTAAGCTCTGTGTAGACCATGACAAGAGCGTGTGTCTATTAAGCTCTGTGTAGACCATGACAAGAGTGTGTGTCTGTTAAGCTCTATGTAGACCATGACAAGAGTGTGTGTCTGTTAAGCTCTGTGTAGACCATGACAAGAGTGTGTGTCTATTAAGCTCTATGTAGACCATGACAAGAGTGTGTGTCTGTTAAGCTCTGTGTAGACCATGACAATAGTGTGTGTCTGTTAAGCTCTGTGTAGACCATGACAAGAGTATGTGTCTGTTAAGCTCTGTGTAGACCATGACTATGAAATAAAGGCCTTAGTTACCCGCAATCTGTATTTTTTCTGGGCAGACAGGTCCTAAAATGTGAACTGAATCATTTTTCTTAAGATCGCTGGAGTGCTATATTGCTGCTGCTGCTGCTGCTGCTACTACTACTATCAACAACAACAATAACAACACTTATGACATACTGCTGCCACTACTACTACTACTATCAACAACAACAATAGCAACACTTATGACATAAGCGATGTCAGTTCATATTGAAGGGTGAAAAC
Source organism: Megalonaias nervosa (assembly GCA_016617855.1). NCBI lineage: Eukaryota > Metazoa > Mollusca > Bivalvia > Unionida > Unionidae > Megalonaias > Megalonaias nervosa. The sequence goes on along the minus strand of JAECUM010025235.1, from coordinate 19,270 downwards.
AGCATAACAGCGACTAAATGCCAGGTAAGAACATGTTTGTTGTTTATAGCAGTAGCCACATCACTAAAATGATTACTAGCATTGTCACTTTGTCACTCAGTTGCATTGATCGAAGCTAAGATTTCTTAAATTATCAAATATACTGTGCCATCGTGCTTTGACATAGACATGGTTATATTAGGAACTGTATCTTTTTACGTGCTCTGCTACACGTGTTGAGACAGTTTTAAACGTCGACCATCAAGACCCATTGGAAAACATGGATTTTGTCCGGAGAATTGGTGTTCTATCTAACTGATAAATTTAAGCAGAAACATTGTTTATCTGGGGAACACTACATTGGTCCGTAGGATCGGAGTAGCCTGAGTATGTATACAATCGAATATGTACTGATCTTTTCTAGCTTAATATAAATTGTTTTTAATGTTTAGTCCTTAACACGTACTCTCGTGTCCGTCTGCTTGGTTTGGAGCCTTTTAAATTTTCGAGGGGCAAAAATGAACTGGTCAGAGAATATACTATTTGCTGTAATCAAGGTTTTTACTTCATTTCTAAAACCAGAATAACGTGACAATTCAGATAATACTGATAACAATAATTCATATTTCGTCTCTTTACAGTATCTATTATCTGTCTCCTAGCAGTGTCTATTATCCAAGTCTGTCTCTTTGCAGTGTCTATTATCCAAGTCTGTCTCTTTGCAGTATCTATTATCCAAGTCTGTCTCTTTGCAATCTTTAATCCAAGTCAGTCTCTTCGCAGTATCTACTATCCAAGTCTGTCTCTTTGCAACATCTTTTATCCAAGTCTGTCTCTTTGCAGTATCTATTATCCAAGTCTGCCTCTGGGCATTATCTTTTAACCAGGTATGTATCTTTGCAATATCTATTATCCAAGTCTGTCTGAAACAAAGCATATCTGATGCACGCAAGACATAATGAAACTTTAAAGGTAGCCCGATTGGTATTTAAGAAATGACTGTGACCATGGCGTTTTGCAATATCAGAAGTTGCACAAATTGGATTACTTACCAGGAAGCTCCAGAACTATCTAATAACTCATCTTTTATTTAATCTTTTATTGACCCACATAAAATAGAGATCTCAGAACAGAAATTAAAATTACCCTGTTGTGGATATTAAACTGACTTCATACAAATTATATTCATAAGCGCCTTTGCTTTTATTTTTCTTCTCTTTCATCTTTGTGTTCAACAGGGCAAGAAACCAGATTGTTCAGCATAACACCAGTCACGTGGTTTAGCCTTAAAATGGGGATTATCTTTATTAAATCTCTAATGATAAATTGAGAGTGTCTGATCCCCATATACTAACAAGGTCGTATTAAATAATAAAAGGGTACGTTCATGAAACAAAATTTGATTCAAGTAAAATAAGTCAAGCCATGTAAAGGCAACTCAGTGAAAGTCACCGGTTCGTACCTCACCCCCAGACAAAGAGATATGAAGAAATCAACAAAGTAGAAAGGTGGGTAGATGGAATAGATAGAAATAGTGAATGATTGATCGAAAGATGGATGTATTGGTAGATAGATGACAATGGTATTTGTGTTTACTCTTAAACGTTAACTGCGAAATCAATTAGGTCTAGGATATTTTGTACTGAAGAATGTGGCGACAGAGGTGTTGTGGATATTGTTGTATTTAAGATGACCATTGAAATGTCTTATTAAGGGAACTCAAAAACGAAAAGGTTTTACATTGTGCTCTGCTGTATTTGTTAACTTCTTCAGGCCTGCAGATAGTAAAACTGTTGAGTTAACGTATGAGCTTGATAGTTTGTGTTACTCATAAAAGAGGATTTTACTTGACAAAAGCCGCTGATTATGTACCTCAGTCTCACATTCCAACTCATCCTTTAAAGTTGTAAGGTCTCTTAGCTGAGGCCTGACTATGTTTGGTGGCTAAACGTCTTACCATTTATCGTATAGATATTTGTTGAGCATTTGATATCCTCAACACTCAGTATACTTCATTTGTGTTACAATATCCTGGTCTTCCCAGCGAATGTCTATTTGATATTTTTACCTCACTGTCTGACTTCAAAAGTGAAGTGGGATGTATTTTCCTCGTTCTCTATCACTGACCATTTTGAGGCGTAAGAACAGGCCGCTGAAATTTATAGATACGCTGTTCTTTGGGATACTGGCACGTGATCTTTTTTTTATTGGAAAAATTGTATGAAGATGTACATTTGTAAATACTCAGGACAACCAAGGACAAATTTATGTAGTCCCTTGAATGTTATTTAAAGACAAATTTAATAATACTTTTAGATAAAAGTGATGTACTACTAATACTAATACTACTACTACTACTGCTACTACTACTACTTCTACTACTACTACTACTAATTATAATTGTAAGGGTCTATGCATTATAAACCACGTATCGACCAACACTTACCTGAAGTTTGAACTGAGAGGATGCGAGCTAGGCTCTCGTGTCCACTGGGTATTAGTTACTGAAGCCACATATCTCATCCCAATTTAACAGAAAGCTTCCGTGTTAAATTTGAAATTTTATACCTCGTTCTGATAACATAAAAGATAGCCGCAATGTTAAAGTTGCAAAAATTAAAAATTTCTAATATAGTCGACCGTAACATGGTCAATAAAATGCAAAAGCCACTCACAGTTGGGGTCAAAATGGTATGGAGATTAAATCAAGAGACTAGACTTCCAAAAACATCAAGGAAATGCTAATTATACACAGCACAACAATGGTCTGTTTGCACAATATGGATAAGACTTCTACTGTAAATAAAAGAAGTAAAAAAATAAGAGAGGCATTAGTCTAAAATATTAAAAGTGACTGAATCTTTTTGCCAGAGGTGGATTCATTTTAAATGCCATTGAACAATTATGACCAGGATAAATTTTACAAGAAACGCGACTTGTCCAGGTGGCAATTTTATGCTATGCACCTATGTTTAACATAGTAATATAGTTTATTGTGTTTTCGTAACCGAAATTAAAAATCGATTTGTTGTCAAAAGAAAACGTTCATTCGTTAAAAGGGAAGTGTCTGCAATTATTGCACGTTGAAAATAGACATGAGAAATTTAAACCAATTTTATAAACATGTATTGAAATATTTTGTGCTAATTGTACATTGCGGCACGTGTGGCTTTCACTTTTCAATTTTAGTATTTACTTAAGTTGAAGTTAATTAGAAACTAAATAGGCCTGTCAATAAAATTTTGTTGAACAAAATCCCCCTATTGTACAAAGATTAAAGGAAATAGTATTTGAACTAGAATATTATTTTTTTCTGAACAAATTGAACATTGAGATATTTGCCAAAGACAGACTCGATGCTGAGTTATTCTTATAATGTGGCATTTATTGCAAGACATATGAAACTTTTACCCTATTGAATGTGAGAAACCTATTGCACACATACACACACATACATGGACAAATTTTTACACAACGTAATCTACAAGTTAAAGCTCTTAATGGCAAAAATACACGTCGGCTTCTTGCCAAAACAAAGCAAAATATATACAGTGTGTGTACATTGAAAAGAGCAATTAAAATACACATTTCATACAAGCATAAATTGATATTGTCAAGAAAGTTAAAATACATATCAGTAATATACTCAAAGCATACTATATTCTGTAAAAAGTTTGATTATTGACATAATATATGATTCACGTACAATTATAGTGTGGTATATAAAAAAGACCCTCTTTTGTCTCCATGTCATGATACATGCATTTGGACAATTTATTAAGTAATGATGACTATATTCAATAAATGTTTACATTTTTACAAGATAAGATTAATACCTTACTATCTTCGTCACAAATTTCTCCTATGTCTAACTGCTGGGAATACGTATTATTGGGAACAATGTTCTGCTATGGCTAAGTGTCGGGGATAAGAGATACTATTAACAAATTTGTCCAATACCTAAGTGCCAGGAATAAGAGATATGGGTAACAACACCGGTCTACAATATTTTAGAAGTCATCTGCTTCAGAGATAAAATGTGCTCTTTATTATGGATTTTGATGTGCTGAATTCAAATATGACATTTAAAACAACTGATTGGCTACTGTTTCCAAGATATTTAAGTTTTTACACTTTACGTCTATGTATATTGTGTAGATAGCAGAGTTTTGATCATAAATTGTAAACCTTGGTCTTTTCATGTGTTTATGGTTGCTTTATATGATAATAATTCACCTGTCCTGTTTATGTAACACTATCAAAAACAGCAAAAGGGTTATATAAATAAAATTTATTACAAAACAAAAGGCAAACACTTTTATGTATATACGTACATAGTTTAATCCTTATTCAGTGTCTACTTGGTGCTTCTTGGCTTGTCTCTTGTATTCATTAAATGGAGCATCTCTTGTCACTGTCCAGCAATAGCCTGCAAGCATTGATGGGCTCTATTTGCCCTGATAGCGTTTCTCCATTGTTGCAGTGTTCTGGTGAAATTGCTCGCCGTGCTCGTCACTCATTGCTCCACAGTTCGGTGGAAAACAATCTAGATGAGAGTGCAAAAAATGTGTCTTTAGTGACATGTTGCAACCAAGGCTTTTGTATGCTTTGAGGAGCTTTTCTGCCTCTTTGTTTCCGAGAAAATTTGTTGCCACTAACTGGAAGGCTTTCCGTGCCTTCTTTTCCTTGCCACGCAGTGCACGGTCAAATGCAACATCTCGAAGAAGTTCACGAATCTGAGGACCAACAAAGACACCTTCCTTTATCTTAGCTTCACTTAACCTTGGAAATTTTCCACGGAGGTACTTGAAAGCTGCTTGTGTTTTGTCCATGGCCTTGACAAAGTTCTTCATCAGACCCAGCTTGATGTGCAAGGGTGGTAATACAATCTTTCTTGATTCAACAAGTGGTACATGCTGAACACTTTTCCTCCCAGGCTGCAATGACTTTCGGAGTGGCAATCTCTCTTGATGTAGTGGGAATCTCTCGCACGACTATCCCATTCACAGAGAAAATAGAATGTGACAAGATCGATCCTTTTGACGGTCACGGAACATGGAAATCAAACATCACCTGCCAGGAGATTCCACTGCTGCAGCCTGGAGCCCAACAGCTCTGCCTTACTCTTGGATAGTTCCAAATCCCTGACAAGGTCATTCAGTTCACCTTTTGTTATGAGGTGTGGTTCAGAGGAGAAGGATGGAAAAAATATGGGTCATGTGTCATTGATGGTTCAGGACTAGAAGTTTCATCCTCTTCCTCTTCCTCGTCTGACTCAAGTGAGAATGATTCTGGTGCGTCAGAAACCGGCAGTCCTAGTTGATGGAATGTTTGGATAATGCAGCATATATGTGGGGCCCACCTCTTGTCCTGATCTCCAATTTTGCAGCCAAAATAAAGGTGATAGGCTTTCTTACCCATAGTGGTTATACTGCGCTTTTGTGATGTAAAAGTCACTTAACCACAACATAGCAGACGTTTTCTGCATTGTTCACACAAGTACGAGGCATCTCTGCTCACTTTGTCTAAACAGACATTTGTCCCTTTGCAAAATCAAACACTGACAAGTAAGAGAGCACGACACTGTATGATTTCTAGAGCTGATGTAGGGCAATTTGTTCAGCGGAGCGATGTAAGCTTAGTTATGATTGCATCATCCATGACTTCCAGGAATAACATGATGCAATTCATATCATGTATGATGCAATACTAGCTTCAGATTGCATCATTCATTGTTTTGCCTAAAAAGCAAGTACTCTCCAAACTCGGTCATAGTTTTATTCACAGATCCAGTCAAAGATGTATTTTAGTCACTTCTGGTTTAAACTGAGATCGCTTCCCTTTATAACTCACTTATCCTCCGCCATACCCAAATGAAAGGTCATATACATTGACCCAGTGTCATATCTTTAAAACTAGAGGCAATCAACAATTTTAAGTATCAGTTTCATTCTCAGTAACCCAGAATTAGTCAAGTTGGACTACATTTATTTGGAAGCATTTTGGTTGTAGACCAGTGCAATTGTCTCCTATGGCCAAGTGTCTGGAATACGAGATATTAGTATCAATTTTCTTCTACCGCTAAGTGTCCAGAATCGGATTTTCTCCCATAGCTAAGTACAGAGAATACGAGATAATGGTAACAAATTTCATCTGTGGTTAAGTGTCTGGAAAACTCGATCTTGACAAATGATATTGCCGTTAGCTAAGTGCTGGAACTAAGCAATATTGGTAACAGTTCCTTGTATGTCTAAGCGTCCGAAATTATACGAGATATTAATAACACACTTCTCCTATAGCTAGGTGCCTGGAATACGTGATCCTGGCAGCAAATTCCTGTTATGGCTAAGTGTTAGACGTACGAGCAAAAGTTTACATTCATCTTCTACCTGATTAATTGTTCAAAGCATACAAATTCTATGATTTCTTTCCATATTTCGACACAGTTCAAGTAGATGAAATTCACGTATTATATATTATTGAAGCTTTCTTTAGTTTTCCTCAATGGAAATCAAGATTTGCATTTCTCAGATCAACTCGTATCAAAGTCCTTTTTCATGTTTTATCTTTTTTTAAAAAAAAAAAACAATAGTAATATGGCCATCATGTTTTCCTTTCAGTCTAGTTCTAAGGTAACTAATGCCAACCGTTTGGACTACTGTACAGCTGTAGATATAACCCATTACTGGTGTACCAGATTTTTAAAGGACGAGTTTCTAGCAGACGTATGCATCAACTTAAAATTGGTGGGAAAATTTTAAAAAATAAAACAAAATTACATCCAAACAGGAGGGGGTACTCTGCCACATGCTCAGTATCCGTGATCGTAGTAGCTAGGCCATCGCCTTCAAACTAATTTGGAACACTGGCATAAAGTTACTTTTGTCATTCAAAGAGCCATTGCACATGATAATTTGCTTGTACACTCATAATAAATGCCAGTAAGGTATTAATAGATGCGATAGAGTTATGTATGATGACACAGTGTCCATAATGGTTGCAAATTAAACGAAAATGCCAGGTATTAGATCCATATACATTTAGTTGCTCCTGTCCTATTCTCTTTTTAAATCTAGCAATCTATAGATAACTCTCTGCAATGCAATACAGCATTGAAAATTCATGTGAAATTGAGACCATTTGTTTAGTGAAAGGCCTTGTCGGTTACAAATTTGTTCTTAAAAGGTATCATAAGAAGCATTACTTATAGAAAGGAAAAGCAATAATCAGAGATAAAAACACTTGTACATGAAAAAAATTCAGAAAAGTTACGCGAAATACAGCAATTAAAAGCACGCATGAGTTCATTTCAAACAGGATAAAGGTATCACTGATGCAAAGAGATGCATAAGACGAACTTCCGAGAGTGGGAACACATCCTGATAAAACTCGCGAGAGTTACGAGATAATTCAAGCAAAGACTCTCATAGAAGTCAATGAAAAAGAAGGCATACATGAAAATATCGGTCAAGTTTATATATGGGAGGTTTTATAGGCTAATTCGAACCTTAAAATAATATAACTTCCACATAAAATGATAGTTTTCCAGTTATGTCAGGTGTGTGTGGACTGAGTTTCAGACGAATTTATCCACAATACGCATTACTTATCTAAATAAAAGCACGCATCTATTCACAAATTTATGGATTTAAACCATATTTATTGAGACAAGTAAATACCTAAACAGCCTGCACATAGCACACAACTAATTTTCCTAATTAAAATATACATTTATATATAAAGAGATATTTGAAGCAGATGATGCATGCATACATATACGTAACAAAATTCGTTGATGGCACCTCATATATATCAATATCTCTTAGCATGAAAATAATATCATGGACTAATGATATTGCATATATTCATGGGGTTATTATATACTACGTGATGATATGAATGACTGACTAATACAGTTATAATGTTATAGTTTCATAAATTTAATTTAAACTTGGCATAAATGTAAGATTCTATTTATCGCACAAGGAAACAGTGTTTTTCTTTTATTTACCAAACCACAGAATAGTGTTGTGATGTAGTTTTAAAATATTTAAGATGCTTCAGTCGTTACGCTTTTCCTTTGCAATACGTATGACATCATTTGTCATGAGATGTTATTATATATGCTACACATTATGATAATAATGACATGGGTATATTAACGTGATCAACAAATTTTTCAGGTGTTAAAATAAGAAATTAAATACCAATTTCATGGATTACGAAACTGGAAAAAATACAATTTTTATGCACGACACGCCGTGTTCGTGGACAAAAGAATACCAAAGTCTTTAATTCTTTTCCAAATTTCAGCGTTCGCAGTCTTCAAGTTCTGCAAGTGTAAAAATGCCATGTTTTGTCTCATATAGCTGGAAATATATTTCCTTTGTAAATATCGCATAAATAACAGAGAACAGTAACATGGTATTTGACTTTCACAGCATCACAAAATATACCTTTTCAATAATGGAGGCAACGTTTTTATCCTGTGATGATGTTCTAGGTGTGATGATCATTGACGTTTTCAAAGAGTGCGATTACAAACTGACCTTGGATTCTAACGACTTTGCCCTTTCTAGCATTCAACTTTCAAAGAGTGCAGTTTGTACAAACTGACGTTTTATTCTAAGGACTTTACCGTTTCTTGCCGTTAGCTTTGTTTGACTTTCTGAGATATATAAACATACTTTGCATTAATATCCAAGATTGTGACGATGTGCCATTAAACCCTATACATGCATACATACATACATACATACATACATATGTTACGAGTCTATGCTTTTAAAATAAGTAACAGAAAAGAATGAGACAACAAGCTTTGTAAAATTTAACAAATAATTTATTTTCCTAGAATACAAAGTGAAAAATGAGAAAAAAGAACTTACAGTATTGCGAATTAAATACAAAAATAATCCAAGAATTAAAGACACAAGTCCTAGTAATAAAAGTCATGAATAAAATTCATTTCAAGTCCCAAAGAGATTCAAAATTGAAGGCGATGACGTGTCTGTTATGGTCTGCGAAGTACTGATGTGTCAACAGTCTCTTGTTGAATCATAGAAATATTATTCCAGGTTTGAATTCAGTATAAATTCCAGTGAATGTCTTTATCCAAGAATTTATCAGAGCACTTTTGTATTTCCAGAGAAAATAAACACCTAATTCAATAATTTGAAGAAAACAAAATTCAGTCAAAACTGGTCACAACATAATACAACTTAAAGTGCTAGATGTTAAAACACAACTGGTAATATCCTCACAGTCACAAAATAATATAGTTCTCTGCTTGACCTCAAGGTCACAATTAGTATTTTCTAAAAACAACTATTACCTAATGGAAAATAACCTTCTATAATGATCTAATGAGCCTTGTTTATTTACAACATAATAGCCTACAAAATTCACTTGGGCATCTCCAAAACCCTGACCCTGATCAACATATTTACTCCTTCTTTGTTTACCTGAATAATAATTCGGTTAACAAGCACATACACATAGAGAATAATGAAGCTATTATTAGTTTGTTTACATAAATTAAATAAAAAAAAATTTAAAAAGTCAATCAAGCCAAGAGGAAATGAACTCAATTCTGGACAAGGTCAAGTCAGTGTTACATTACAATATCATGTAATGAAATACAAGAATTTAAAACTAACAGACAAACAATTAAATTAAATATACATAACGCATACATGGATACATACATACATACATACATACATGATTGCATGCATGCACACATACAACCTCAAGTGATTTCAATAAACTTTACGTAAACACTTGTACTCTTCTGAAATTCATGGATTTGGTTTTGCTGTAGGGTTTAACGCCATTTTTCAGTACAAGATAGGTTATACATGGCGGCCAGTATAAATGTTTGAGGAAGAACCCGGGAAAACCCCAGAAAGATCCACCGACCTACGAGAAGCTACTGGCAAGCTTTCTCACATACCCACATTGGCTGAACCCGAGACTCGAACCCACGCAGACAGAGGTGAAATGGCAATGATCCATAACGGTGAGCGCTTTACATCACTCAGCCACTCCCCAAAATGAATTTAATGTGCTTTCTCTCTTAATGTAGTAATGAATTCAAATGACCCGAAATATACTCTAGAGTTTGCAATCTAAAGGTGGCATTAAAAATAAATTCAAATATCTGTGTATCTATTCAACATGCCAAAAGGGTAAAAGCAGATGTTACTAGAAAATGCAGAGTATGCTAAAATATACTGAATTTTTGAAAATAATTTCAAAACCAAGTATAGTGTATACATGTATTTTAGAAGTTTTAGGACTATATGTACTATTCGATCTCCTCACACATCTCCTTGTCTTTTGTTGTACTACTCAATCAACTCACACAGCTCCTTGTGTTTTGTTGTACTACTCAATCCCCTCACACAGCTCCTTGTGTTTTGTGGTACTGTTTTGTTGTACTACTCAATCCCCTCACACAGCTCCTTGTCTTTTGTTGTACTACTCAGTCCCCTCACGCAGCTTCTTGTGTTTTGTTGTACTACTCAATCAACTCACACAGCTCCTTGTGTTTTGTTGTACTACTCAAACCCCTCACACATCTCCTTGTGTTTTGTTGTACTACTCAGTCCCCTTACACGGCTCCTTGTGTTTTGCTGTGCTACTCAATCCCCTTACACAGCTCCTTGTGTTTTGTTGTACTACTCAATCCCCTCACACAGCTCCTTGTGTTTTGTTGTACTGCTCCTCTTCTGACACTCGTATTCTCATTATTCCCACTATGAAAATGAAAATCATATGGACAACGTTCTTTTGCATACCAGGGCCCAGCAACGTGGAACGAATTGCCCACTGAACTTAGACACAAAGACACATTGATCTCATTCAAGAGCACTCTTAAAACTCATCTATTTCAACTGCAAGAACAGACTTAAAGACCTAATAATGTTTCCTTACCTTAAATACTTACAGCATGTTTTCTGTTTTCTAATTTCGTGGTGTTTGTTTTTATTTTTGTAATGATATCATTATATATGTTTTTAAGTGTTGTAAAATGTTGTAAAGCGCTTAGAGCTTCTAAAGATTAGGCGCTATACAAAGTCCTCATTATTATTATTATTATTATCATTAGTATTACCCAATCCCCTCACACAGCCCAGTGTTGTGTTGTACTACTCAATCACTTCACACAGCTCCTTGTGTTTTGTTGTACTACTCAATCCCCTTACACGGCTCATTGTTCTTTGTTGTATTACTCAATCCCCTCACACAGTTCCTTGTGTTTGGTTGTACTACTCAATCCCCTCACACAACTCCTTGTGTTTTGTTGTACTTCTCAGTCCTCTCACACAACTCTTTGTGTTTCTTGTACTACTCAATCCCCTCACACAACTCCTTGTGTTTTGTTGTACTACTCAATCCCCTCACAGACCTCCTTGTGTTTAGTTGTACTACTCAGTTCTCTCACAGCTCCTTGTGTTTTGTTGCACTACTCAGTCCCTTCATACAGCACCTTTGTTTTGTTGTACTACTCAGTCCTCTCACACAGCTACTTGTGTTTTGTTGTACTACTCATTCTCTTTACAGTTCCATGTGTTTTGTTGTACCACTCAGTCCTCTCAAACAGCTCCTTATGTTTTGCTTACTACTCAATCCCCTCACACAGCTCATTGTGTTTTGCTGTACTACTCGATTTCCTCACACAGCTCCTTGTGTCTTGTTGTACTACTCAATCCCTTTACAGTTCCATGTGTTTTGTTGTACCACTCAGTGCTCTTAAACAGCTCCTTATGTTTTGTTTCCTTCAAGGAATATATCAATAAATGTGTTGTTGTTTTAAAAATATTTGTTTTCTGTTCATTTTGGTGTTTAATCCTCTTTGCCGATCGTACTTGTAGTTCAAAACGATATAACCACGTATATGCTTATTTCATAAAAATAACTTTTCGCCGTTTTCAGCTGCTGCTTCTGCTACTACTGCTACTAATACTACTACTACTACTACTACTACTACTACTGCCACTACTACCAACTAACACCACCACCACTACCACTGCTAATACTAATAGTACTAAAACTGCTAATTTACTGATGAGAAACGTCATTTCTTAAATTGCACGCACTGGTCTTTCCAAATCCTTACGAACTCCTGAAAATGTAAAATATCATAAATTTCTAAAAATAAATTAAACCTAAAAAGTTAAGAAAAAACAAAACAGCAGATGCATTATTTCGCAAGATTTAGAAGGTTGTACATCTTTTGTTGCAAATGAAATGGTATTTTATCGGATTTCAATCATTTCATAGGTATCGTTTACACATTATTTACTGTATTGGATAATTATTCTGAATACTTCTACTATTATCCCAAAGGTGATTACACCCTCTTTTATGATTCTGCGAACTGTAATTACAATTTCACTGGACCAATTATATTATCCCTTGCTAATTAAAGACGATATTTTTCTAGTCTGGTTGAAATTTATACTTCTTTATTACCTAATTATACATTTATAATATTAATTTTTCACGGTATGCCCACATCCATTATCAAATCAAGGTAATTGGTCGACAAAGATCACTTGGATTAGGCTCTATAATTAAATTAACGCATCTAATCAGAGATTCTTTTCCCCCCAGTTCTGTAAATCTCTATTTAATATATATATATATATATATATATATATATATATATATATATATATATATATATATATATATATATATATATATATATATATATATATATAAGAATAGAAATTGTTTTATCCTACCAGACTGGGAGAAATAGTGTGCGTATAAAACGTTATACAATTTTCTTGTTTAATTTTAATATGGAAGTCCTTTAGCGCTATATGTGCATGGTTTTAAATTTCTGTTGTGGACTTTGGAAGATGGATCGCAGATTGTAATGGCAGTTGAATAGTGTCTTGAATATATTAATGGTTGATTCTTATTTTGTACTTAATTTTTTTTTTAAGTTGTAACAAGATGCTGTGATTTAATGTTCCTTACCCATTCCTTTTCAGCTTGTTGTTAAATTTAATTCAGAATAGTTTCTAACTCGGTTCTATTAAACCTTTACTTAGTGACCCAATCTTTTCATGTGATTCAATAAAAAATTGAATCAACCATTCATGTTCAGTTGAATCATGGTACTATGTTCCTTTCATTTGACAGTTTGTATAAATAATACCACAAGACGGCACTTGTATTTAAATGAGTGAAACTTCAAATGTACAAGTGTTCTTAACAAGACACTAATTTCACTTTTCAATAAGAAAATCTCAATGACTGGGTAGGCAGAGGAGAATCAATAACGTCTGCTCAGTGAAAGGTACACACACAATGTCACTCTGGAGTCGTACGATATCATGGAGCTTAGCAGTCTCATAAACTCCCACCGTGTGTAACGAATAAAATGTTACTATCACATGTGGTATATTAAACTATGTTTTTTTATTTAAAAAATCCCCACAACTGAGTTGCATGACATTTATATTTAAATTATTTCTCAAGTTTAATTTAGCAGAAAAGAACAGAACATAATCTTTCTTTCCAAATTAAATACATGGTTTCTAATCGAACACATAAATTACGACAGTACATTTGACTTGAATTAAATAGTACTGGCATTATGCCACAACTAACTAAATGTCTGAATAATTAAAGGATGATCAGTAAATCTCATTATTGCTTAAACTGCCTATTGGTATTTGCCTACATTAAAACTACTTTTCCATAAATAATATCACAAAATTGTAAAAATTTGAATATGCATGATCTAACTCTGAGTTAGTTTGAATTATATGCTATACTTAAAGACATATGCTGCGTACATTTATGGTAAAGGTATACTCATCTACTATCAAGAGACGGTCCTGGGCTATCAAGAGACGCAGGATGCTCTGCTTACAATCAATGTGTTTGAGAGATCTGACAGTAAATGTGCGCAATATTACTGGTATACCAGTTAACCGCTGTATTCTCTTTTCCGGTGGCGCGTACTTCGGTACTTTTTCATTGTTCCAGTAAGTAGATAGTTTCTGTCAGTAAAGAATGTACAGAAATTTCTGAGGAATCGTATTAGGAATTTAATGATATGAACAGCGTGCTTTTATTATTCATAACAAAACTGTTTAAAAGCATTATCTTTTTTTAACCAGACTGTTGTATCTGTCACACATTAACGATGAATATTACAAATATAATTTTATTTATGATACTTCAATCACATGATGGACACGTGTCAGGTATGCCAACGTGGTGTCCAAACGGGAATGTTGTGAATGCTGTTTTACAGCCATATCCCAGCTTTAGGAAACATTTCGGATTAAAACAATAAAAAAATAGAAACGTACGCCATGCTTTATTTATTTTATTAGCACATAACACTGTGTTTATAGGTATTCCTATGTAAGACTGCATATCATTTTATGATTTTCAAGAGCGTGCTTGTTTTACATCTGAAGTTAACGTAATTTTTCAAGTCCACTAAATATTTTCTCGTCTGTTGAGCAAGTGTATAGTATGTTTACTGGCTAATGGTCCGCTCTGATAAATATGTTGCCCGGGTGTTGGCATCCCACTCTGGAGTTTCCCTGCCTATTATATCGCTAGTGCAGCTAGAAAATTGTAGGCACCAGTATCAACACTTCCTATCTTCATCAATATGCTCTGTAATGTCGCCACAGTGTCTTTCACAAAGTGTCAGCTATAATGTAAGCTTAATCATCCCACGTTCGTTACAGGTTTTAGATTAAAACTTATACAACAATTAACATACACACAGGAAATTCATCTACGATAAGATACTGACCATCTAATTTGCTGGAGGCGGGGGGGGGGGCGGGGGGGGGGTATCTCAAGATAATTGACACTTTTTTTCCAAATAATATTATGGATATACTATGGTGTTAATTTGCTATAAATCAGAGGACGATGTTTTTCTCCAGTTATTGACTGACAGAAATTAAACAAAAAAGTGCCAGGCCACTGTTCCTTAACATGACCGCTCCGGTGCCCTAGTGGTTAGAGCGTCTGCCTCGGATGCGGGAGGTCGTGGGATCGATCCCCGGCAGAGTCATACCAAAGACTTACAAAAATGGTACTAACAGCTGCCTCGCTTGGCACTCAGCATTAAGAGGTTAGTGTTAGGACTGGTCGGACTGGTGTCAGGATAATGTGACTGGGTGGGACATCATGCTACATGTCTGCGGCATGATACCCCAGTGCTAGACATCAGATAAACTGCCACACTACAGACATCGTAGCGATATGACTGAAAAATTGTTAAAGCTACGTTAAAAATCTAAATCACACACACACACACACACACACACACACACACACACACACACACACACACACACACACACAGAGTCCCTTAACATTGAATTGTTGGTCCCTAATATGATTGCGGTATACTGTGGTACGTATCGCGATACGTGCAGAAATACCAGATTATACACAGGTACATAATTTGTCCTGGTACCCAGCTCTATCAGACTATTATCAACCTTCTGTTAATCAGTAGTCCATGTGACACATCGCAACTATTAACTACGATGTTGGAAAATCAATTTCTTAACTACCAACAATATTTTCGGGAAGTACATTCATAATGTCCCTATTAATAATCCCAATAAATTCAAATAGTCGGTCATAAAACACTTCACTTGTTTACACAACTATATCCAAAATGTTTTGATTATTTATGTCTCTATTTATGATAGCAGTAGAAAAATTGATACACGGTGTAAAATAATTAATTCTTTAAAGTTTATGTATTACCCTACATTGTTTAACTTCATCTCTTCATAGTCATTGGATTAATGTTTAACATAAAACGGTTAATAAAGCTTCATGTTTAACTTCAAATTGTTTTTTTTTATATATCTTTCAAAAGGACTCTAATTGTGTTTTGTTTGTAAAATATATAATAGAAAGATAATACGTGACTTTGGCCTTGTCGCCCGTTGCATCAGTCCTCGCCTAATGTCTACCCTAGTTCAAAATACCTTGGTCCGATATTGGAGTATAGGGATCTTTCAGTCATTTACTTTAACGCCGACTTGTTTTCTTCTTTTGACATCGTATGTTGCACATCAGACGAAGATCACTATTATAATTTCTGTTTGGTCTCTATGTTTTATCCGGCTTTACTTCTTGAATCTATCGTCGCAGGGACATTTATTTTCAGAGATATTTGCCCTAAAATGGAGTGAAAAAAACTCAAAGCTATATTTTCATAGGAGATAGACTTAATTTAATTTAATGGGGGGGGGAGGGAGAATACAGACAACGATTAAAATATTATCTAAATCAAGGGCAACACTCAAGGGAAAAATACATTCCATGGAGTGCAGAACAGAGAAAACTGTAACAGACAGACAGACATGGACAGAGACATAGAGAGTGCTTTCTCGCTAATAATATGTTTAAATACTCAGGATTTCAACACGCCGTAATATAATGATACTGCACAATTAGTGTCCGTATCATATTTTCCTGCACCTGCCAAATATGGATGCAAATTATACGCTTACATTATTTCACTACATCGAGATAGCTTTTATATTTTTTCACATCCTGCCTTACAAAATTATTTGACGAGAGGTAAACCGCAAGAATGTGCAGCATTCAGTTCATTTTGGAGGATGTATTGTGTATTTTTTCACAATTATGGGTTCATTATTTTATTTACGCTAGTATCACAGGTAAAGAAAAGCACACACTAGAAATATAGATTGTGTGAATATTTGGCCCAGTACTAGGGACTATTGTGAATAAAAGTTTGCTCCTCCATGCTATACCAGACAAAAATAAATAACATCTGCAAATTGTTATGTATATTTAATTTAATTGTTTATTTGTTAGTTTTGTTTTAAAAAATATTTTATTACATGCTATTGTAATGTAACATTATATGCTGGACTTGACCTTGTCCAAAATTGAGTTTGATGTTGCAGGAATATAATATTGACATCAGGCACGTTAAGGGAAAAGACAATTTAATAGCAGATGCACTTTGACGTGTATAGAAATATATTGTTTCATGTATACTTTGTGTCATTCATAAGATTTCATCTTATGTAATTTTTTTACACATGTATATTTGACTGACAGTAAAAAGAAAGTTTTATTGCGTAAATCTTTCTTTTTCTTTTTGAGGGGAAGTGTTATGTATATTTAATTTAATTGTTAGTTAGTTTGTTTGTTTTTTTATATTAAAAAAAATTCTTTCATTACATGCTATTGTAATGTAACATTGTATGCTGGACTTGACCTTGTCCAAAACTGAGTTCATTTTTGCTTGACCTGGTTGATTTTTGTTTTTCATTTTACATAAACAACTAATACATAGATCAGTTTTTCTCTCTGTGTATGGACTTAATATCAGGATCTTTATTAATAGAAGAAGTAAATATGTTTATTTGGGTCAGGGTTTTGGAATTTCCTCAGTGAATTTAACAGGTTATGGTTTTGATTTTGTAAAAATCAGGATCATTCTAAAAGGTTATTTTCCATTAGGTAATGTTTGGGTTTCTTTTTTAAATAGAAAATGCTACTATTGACCAGGGGTCAAGTGGAGAACTATATAATCTTGTAATTGTGAGGACTTGGTCATTCGTGCTTTAAGTCTTAGTACAATCAAGTTGTATTCTCTGTTGTGCCCAGTATTTTCTTTTATTTCGGGCTGGAATCTTTTATATATATATATATATATATATATATATATATATATATATATATATATATATATATATATATATATATATATATATATATATATATATATATATATATATATATATATATAACAGCAGATATATCTATTTTATCGTGCTCGATCCTGGCAAACTTCAATGATTTTTTTCATCTATTATAATAGGTTCCAATTATGGAAAAATAAATACAAAACATGTTTCTTTAATGTGTTACCAACTATGCAAGATTCAGTTACGATATGCACTATGTATTTGCCTTCTACAAGACGACGTTGAGAAGATCTAACTTTCAACACAGTTACAGCAATTGAGCTCGCCAAAAGTGAAGTTAAGGATGTGAATAGGCTCACTGTGCAAGAAAATCGTTAACGTGATACAAGAGATGAAACCAGCCTCTCGCCAACTGTTCTCAGAAGCTGTGACTGCTGAAGTTGATCTTAGTCACGCCACCTACAAATGCCACAAGTGAAAGATCGTTTTCCGCGTTTCGAAGAATAAATACATTCTACGTACCACTATGATTCAGGAACGCCTTAACACTTTAATGACGATATACGTTTACAGGCAGACAACGGACTGCATGGAGATGAGTGTCATCGCAAATGACTGAGAAATCTAAGTTAACACGCCAGACAGTTATGGGGAAGTTTTGGAATCAGAAATTAAGTGCTAATATGCTAATGTAAATATATTGTTTTAATTAAATTTTTTAATCGTTATTTTTATGACTTTATGTATTAAATTAAATAAAGAAAATGAACCGATTAAGTTTTAATTTGAATATACTTAGAATGCTATAAAAATGCTCCATTTCCTGTGTTAATTTAAAAAAATATCCACGGGGAAGGACCCTCGCACCCCCTCAGCAGCAGGAGTTGGAAATCCCTTCATGCACCCACCTCAAGTTTGTTCTTTTTTATTTGTCAGCAGCTCATAAGCGATAAGACTGGCTCTAGTGCTTGGGTTTTCATCTTCATTTTTCAGTCTTCATGTGTTCTGCATTTTCTTTATTTCTTTTATCTGCCTATCTGCGACAAATGTTTTGAGCATTTGACGACTTCCACGAGATGAGCCCGCAGGCTATTTTGGTTTTGCAACTTTAACATTCTTCCCTTATATCCTGGGACATAATTAACTTTAAGATTTAATCAGTTTTCATGAGTTACCGAAGTTTTGCTTCGTGGCATCTCGTGGAAAAAAAATGGTTGATTAAAATTGTACACATCAAGCATTCATGGTTGGATCATGATAAGTTCAATAATTGATGAAAAAGTGAAAAATGTTTACGTCACTAGTCACTCTGACAACCTGACGACACTGATGTGTTTCCCACAGAAACAATATTTCGAAACGTCTCAGTCAAACCTGCGGATAATACGTCGACTATATTCCGACAGTTGCCCCTCCAAAGCATTCTGTCTATTTTTGCATAGGCGTTGAACTGACTGAGATGTTGTGAATGTATTTTGCTATCACATTGCATAAATAGCAGAAGTTGCGCAATAGAATGCCGTTTAATTTGCTTTGTGAAAATATTATATATATATATATATATATATATATATATATATATATATATA